>CAIGRP010013058.1:0-11221 GCA_903798385.1 Fraxinus cuspidata
ACGTATCAATTGGAAGATCATAACTACTTTAATTTAATCAAACACATGTATCAAGGTATGCTTCCGCTATAATCTTCTCTTTGATTTCAAAATGGAGTTTAATATATACATGTGATTAGGGCTTGATAAAGTTTCATGTTGATAATCCATTTTCACAAATTCTATCAGTTTTTAGTTATATTGATAATTCTTTAGACTAAAAGATTATTGTAAAAGATTAAGATTGTTACAAAAAATTTGTAGAAGTCAAGGAATCTTTTGGAGAGTCGTATACATGAATTATGAGTATTTGGATTCGAATATGGAACAAGAAGAAAGAGTCATTGGATTTATGATAGCCTGTCACCTGGTTGATTCTCGAGCGTCCAAAGCAAAATTATTGTCGCCCGGCTCTCGCTCGAGCGATGCACTTCTCGCTCGCCTAGCGCTCGAGTGACGGTGTTATCCAAGAAATCCTAGTTTGTATTTTTCAAAAGTTTTTTCTATTCTATACTACCTAAACACCTCATATTATAAATACACAATGCCCATTACGTTTTTGGTTGATTGATCATTATAATACATCCTCATAACATCATTTCAAGATCCAAAAACATATCCAAACATTTGATTTTTGAAATCAATCAACCGCAATTACGTTTTTTTTGTGGTTGATCATTGCTTTACATCCTTTTATTATTCTTTCAAAATCCAAGAACACATCCATATCTTTAGTTTCACCTTTTGATTCTTGAGATCAATCAACCACGAGTTTGGAAAAAACATCGAATTTCATATAATCCAAAACACCAACTTCCTAGATATCATCACGGATATACTTTCTTAATAGCTTTCAAATGTTGCTGAAGATTGAGGGAGGTTGGATCAGAAGCATATAAATAGTATAAGAACGAGACGTTCTTGATGTTACACAGGAGATAGACAATTTCAGAAGATCGGGAGCATGTGTGAATGAAACACGTTTTAGCGGGTCTTGGAAATTGCAAGAATTAGATTATCGATTCTAGTGGATTTTCTAGGTCGGATCTTACTGTAAGTTCTTATTGTCGATAGTGGAAACTACTGACTTGGTCCCGAAATATTTACCCAGTTAAGGGTTTTCTCCGTCATCAAATTTTGTGTTATTTACTGCTTTAATCATTTATTGCGGCAATTCAACATATGATAATTTGAATTGATTAACTAAACATCTAGAACAATTAAAAAGTGCCTTGTTATTTTTAATTAATAAGTTTTAATTCCGCGTTATTCACCTATTAGATAACTTTAGGATTGAACCAGAAACTTTCATGTAGCAAGAACATGATTGTTCTCTCTCTCTCTTCAAAACCCCTGTATTTCCTTTCCCTTTTCCTTTCACAATGGCGTCCCTCCTTTTGATGTGTTAACTTTACCTTTTTTGTTATCATGTCACTTTACCCAGACGTTGCTACCATTATCGAGCACATAACCAGTATTTGCATCATCGCAGATTGTGTCATCTCAGTACCAGTTTTGCCATTATCAAGCACCTAACTAGAACTTGTTACTCTCTGATTAGATTCTACATTGCATCAGTCGTTGTAATTTTCAAACTTTTTACCATTATATGGCTTTTTGTACTTTTTGGGTTTAAAGGTAAATTTTATCGGGTTGCCCGTGGCCCCCACAAAATACAATAATGAAGCCAAGCACAAGTTCTCCTGGTTGAAAAGATTAGCTGAGTTAAAGAAGTTTTAATGTACTATGATGATCATACAAGACCACATAACCAATAGCAACCGGGACCAAGCTATAATTCAACTTCACAACATTTCAGCAGAACACGCTGCAACGAAATCTTAAGACATGGGGCCGGAATATCACAAAGACACTAGCAAAACTTCAAGTAACTAAAGATCCTGTAGAAAAGATTTCCGAGAAAGCTAGCTTAGAACAACTTTCTCTGAAAGCTTTTCTAATCATACAAAACACTTCAAAAACATTATCCAAACATAATAAAAAAACAACTTATTAGTCTTAGAAGCAATTTTTGACTTTTTAAAAGTCTTGCCAAACGGGCCCCTTGGTTTACGAACATCATTATCATCTTCATATCATATGTTTTATCATTATCCATTTTAAACTGGACGAGAAATGTATATCTTGTTTACACAGTATATATCGAAATGACAATAGGAGCCATGTTGAAATAGATGGTAGAAGCAATAAAACCATAAATACGCTTATCATACACGCCAAATACTATACTCGCAAAGCTGTCTATGAAATTTAATATCCATTAAAAAACCACCAAAAATACATAATTTACTCGCACGAATTCATTATAACAATCTTCATAACCAGGAAATGCAAAGACAACTCAATTGAATTTAGGAAGAGAACATTATCTATTGATTCTCAAACGCCAAACTCCTTTTATCATGACCAAGAACCCACAACACCAAATATTTGTATAGATTCGCTGCAAAAAACATAACAGTCGATCACGCAATGGTAATAGAAAAATAAATGGATAAATGAAAGCCTGGAAATTACTTACCTAAACAATTAAAGACCCTGATCAATAAGATAATCACCAATCTTCTCAACAACCATGTTGCACTGGCCTGGAGTCATAGGCTCATCATAGATGCCAATAATCAAGGCCTGGGTGGTCTTTTTCACAGTAACACCGCCTGGTCCCTGAATCGAGACAATATATCAGGAAAAGGAACAGCCACTACGACAGCTTGTCAAGGACCACAGGTTCAGTGCTGTATTTACTACTCCAACTAAATGATTAGGGTATCTGATCCACCCTATAGCTTTAGAAATAATTCCACTGAAATGAACTCTGATTAATTCAAACATATATGCCACGTACAATAGCACGACTAGACAACACACATGCTATTAACAAAATGGTTAGGAACCTATAGGCTATAGCTTTCAGAATGAATCCATTCCAAAATAAACTTCTCTGATTAATGTCAACACACGCCTCGTACAAGAGTGCGACTTGTCAACACAAAGGCTATTAACCAGCTTTTTGCTTGCTTCTTTTTACGTTTTTGAAAGTTGTAGCCTTTTGCGAATGACATCATTTGTCTCTAATGCAATCAAGATACTAATGACAAGAAGATCAATTACACCATAATGTGGTATACCCAACTTAAAGATATTTACCACCTTAACTCTCTGCATACCTAATTTGAGCCCCTACTTATTTATGCTCCAGCAATTCTCTGTTCAAGAATCATCTTAAAGCATAAATAGCAATTGTAAAAGATTAATAGAAATAGATGTTTGTCAAGCCGATCGTTCAGTTTATAGATCATCAAATTCCCACAAATGGCATGAAAAGTGGGTCCATGTAAATGATCGAGACCTCGCAAACAACAACGCTCCTTCCCCATATGGAGTTCGGAACCCAACAAATGGAATGAAAAGTGGGTCCACGTAAATAATCGAGAGAAGTATGCATCTTCTAACGACATTCTCGCAAGTATATACTATATATTACTAAATCTTTGGCTATATACTATATACTACTATATCTTTGGCTAATGAAAATATATCCTTTTCCCAGCAGCTGCTAATCCATTTTCCAGAAAAAAGAGAAACTTGTACAAATGTATTCGTGGTTCTTTATATTAAAGCAAACAGATTTAGAAATAATACCTTCTTCCCTCGGATGACAGCCCCTGGTTCACCTTGAATCACCATGTATTTAGTGCCACCAAGGTACAATCCAGTAGGAGCAAGCAAACCGGGATTCTCAAAGTCATTCANCCTTGAATCACCATGTATTTAGTGCCACCAAGGTACAATCCAGTAGGAGCAAGCAAACCGGGATTCTCAAAGTCATTCATGATTCCCGTTATCTCCTCGGGCTTGAACTATATGACAGCATTGATACAAAAAGATACAAAGACTTCAGTCCACCCATAAATAGATCCCAATACACTAATACCAAAAAAATAAAAATAAATAAATAAATAAACCACTTGCAATAGAAAATTATCATTCTTGAATTATCAGCGTCTTTCTACTGAATCAAAAATTTAATTGCTTATCTTTTCGCATAAATTGATATCCATATCAAACCTATATATATTATCAGCTTCTGTATTGCAATGATCAAATATTACCAAAAGAATTTAGAATTCGTCAACAAAATTCATCATATGAAACTCGGTACAACAAGAAAAGGATTTGACATCTCTGTTAAATAAATCAAGAGATTTCGCCAACATAAGCACATGATTAAGTAGTCCGTAGCTTGATTATTATCAATCAAAACTCAAAACACGATCAACAAATAATAATAATAAAAAAAAAAAAAACCAATAACTGGATCAAACAAGCCAAAGTCGATAAGAATCATAAATCGAGTTCAATCCAATAAAAAAAGCGCAGAAAAACAATTGAGTAGTAACAGATCTCCAAAATCAGACCATAAAAAGAAAAACCCAGAAAAAAATCAAATCCAAAAAACAATCTTTCAGACCTGAGGGAAGTTGGCGCTCTGTGCCCAGACACTGCCATCATGGCCTACGATGGCAGCGGAGGTGAGGTGATTACCCTCAATATCGGCCATCAAGTGGTCATCTATGTATGATTGCCACGACATGTTGGATTGAATTTTTGAAAATTTAGTTGAGGAAGAACAGTATTATTTACTCGATTTGATGTAAAATGGATAGAAAGATGCTGATAGCGTCAAAGCAACGTAATGGAATGGTGCGGTGATCTTTCCTACAATCCTTCTTTTTATGCTTGAAATCCACAGGATCTGGATGCTGTGTAATCTCATTTTTGCCCTCTCAATTATTATCATTCTCTTATTTGACCAAAAGTGAGTGGCAACGACACCTGTTTCATCTACTTTATCTTCTTTTTTTTTTCTTTTCCGTACAATCTTTATGGGAGGTCGAAAGCATCAATCTCGCTCTTATACAACGTGCGAGCTTGGCGGGTGTTTGGGCAGCCAGTCCATTTGCTGATTTGGTTCATCACTTGCAGAGGAATTCTTGCTATGAATTGTCAACAAATGAAATGGCCAAATTAGTTTGCCCTTGTTTGGTTTAGATAAAAATAAGAGTTAGTATATTTTGATAAAAATTGATAAAATTGATACTAGAACATTAATGACGTGCGGTGCTCCAATAGTTTAGGGCTTATTTGATGAAGATTTTTTTAGAATAAATATTATGATTTGTTTAGAATATGTGGTTAAATGTTATGAGTCAACGTGTAAAATTATTTCATAGAGAGAATGTGTAGCTGAATATGAGTTTGAGAGAAAATAAATTTTAAGAATCTCCACCAAATAGAGACTTAATGTTGATGCTGGGATTGGAGATCCTATGGTGTGGTGGTTGTGTGCCTAAATAAGGCAAGGGAAGATGATTGCGGCCTTCTCGAAATCACTAAGGGAAAATGATACCATACACTAAGGAATGCACGTAATAGAATTTGAGTCAGATTACAACAACACGGTGAAAGTTGTTCTTCATTTGAGTTGCCACGCCTAGAAAAGTGCCACGGTACTAAATATTGTTGAACAATGTTATCTTTTCAAAACCTACCATTCACCCATATTGGACGTGACGCTAATGTCGTAAACATGGAATGTCTAATTTTGAGGCAAGTTTATGGGTCGATAGACCTCAATTTTATTGTAAGCCCTTTGACGGTCTATATAAATGAATTAAAGTTCTAAATTTTGCCTTTAAAAGTTTACGATCTTTTTAAACTCTTCAAAAATATTGTGTATATATTTATACTACAAATATGGAAGAAATATATTTAAGAATGTGACTCACGACGGTTCACATGTAAGGACAAGTTGCCGATAAATTTTTATTTAGTATATGTTTGACACTCATTATTTTATTTTATGATTTGACTAATATCATTTTCAACCACGCATTCACACTATAAAATATTCTACACGTATATAAAAAAAACTCTACATTTTAACCACACGTCCTCTTTAAAATACTTTTTAAAACTCATTTTTTCTCAATTATTGAGAATAACACATGCTCTTACTTTACATGGATGTCATTGGAACAATTTGTAATACAGTGAATTTAGTTAGCCTGCTCAATCGTTCGACAGAGGACTTAATGGTCAAAAAGACTTTTAAATTTTTTAAGTGAATTGCTTATTTAAGTCGACTACCTTGTATATACGTTAAATAATTAGATTAAGCTTGATATTGATGTTGATGTTGATGTCGATGTGGACGTCGATGCATTTACATTACTTTTGATTGCTTTAATTTATCTTTTTTATTACAACATGGTCGATATTTCAAATTAAAAATACAAGAATTACAATTTTATATATATATAAGACAAAAAGAATTTACATGTAATACCAAATTAACATGTAATTTTAACAATACTCTTCATGAGATATTCAACTTTTATTAATTTTTATCCAAATTTATTAAAAGTCTAATTTTTAACTAAACAAAACCTAGTAAATGGCCGGTAATTGGTGCTAAATCTCATCACCTTTGTCTCTATTGCAGAATATCATTTTATTTTAGATTGGCGAAAACCCATGTGCCAAAGATCACTTATCGTCCAAATCCTCTAATTTATGCGTCAAAAATAAGTAAATTCGCAAAAACTAAAAAGAATAACTGTAGCTACGATCCCAAAATTTTCACTATTTGGTAGATTATACCTAAACCTTTTATCTATGCTATATATATCCTAAGAGTTATGCTACTTGTCCCGGGGGGTCTGCGCAAGCAGATGGCGCCCCTAGTTTGACCCGAAATTTAATTCTGAAACAACCAATTTTATTCATATCCTAAACCTTTAAAACTTCATCTTCTTTCCTAATTTTAGAAACATAAAATGGTAATTTTATATTGTTCCATATAATATAATTTAAAAAATCAAAAAGAAGAAAAAGTTTGAGATCATTGCTACTCATATTAGGTGAAGGCAAGACAACCTTAGGCCATCTTCAATCCTGCACCAAAATTTGAGGTAAATTTTGCACCAAATTAGAAATTATCTCCAACCCACTACACCAAATGAAAATTGTTTAATCATTTTCTTTACTTTTTTTTATTCTTAATAATTTATATATTTGAAAATTATTTATTTATTTAATTTACTATTACATTAATTACTAGGTTTCATTAACGAAAATATTAAATTCGTTAATAAATTACAAAACGTAGTACGATTAAAGTATAATTCATTCTTCGATTATTATTTATTACATGATTCAAGTGTATTATAAATAGTAGTGGTGGTGGTGGTAAAATTAATAATAAAAATTAGTTAAGAATTAAACTTTATGTACACAAGTACCCTTAAAAACATTTAATGCTAAATGAAAAAAAGGGATTTGTTTTCCTCAAGCTACACTCCCATACCCAACATTCAGTGGAGCATGGGCAAAACCATAAACTCAACGTTTGATACTTTGGTCCATATCAAGTCCTTGAGAAGATAAGTCCAGTAGCTAACCAATTGGCAATGCCTGAAGGCTACAAAATCCACCCAATCTTCCATATTTCACTATTGAAGAAAAAACTTGGTGACAACACTATGTCGGTCTGATGTGATACAAGAAAGGCAACAAACTTACAAAGATCCAACTCAACTTGAAGAGAAACCAAAGACATGATCAAGAGTTACGAAGGATCAAGGAGGTCATAGAATGAGTTGTCCAAGATGCGAATGCTAAGAGCTCGAGTTCAACAAGCCAAATAACAACTTACATGTTGGACTTGAAGGCGAAATCAAGTTGGGTTCGCTGGATTCAAGATTTGGAAGATATATGAAAAAAAAAAAGACCAGCGTGGATGAAAACGTACATAACTTTCAGCTTGAGTGTCGGATTTCTGTCCACGAGTACAATCCGAAACAGCATGAAATTCTGCAAAAGGAAAAAGAGGTTTCAAAATTAAATCTATACAAACACTATGCTATCACATAGACCAATCTGGACGCGTAATCTTCCAAATTTCGCATAATCTTCTATTATGTTAAAATAATATTTTTGGTATCTTTTGTAATTTTTAGACTTTATTTCCATTTAAACTAGGATTTACATGGGTTCCATATAAATATAACCTATTATTTTATTGAAAAAAATACATTATTGAGAATTATTTTGTGAGACAAATATGCTTTCAATCAATTGTGCTTTATTGGACAATTTGTGAACTTATTAAGAATCATTCTTGTGGCGTTCAAATTAATCGGGTGAGATTCTCAAATATTCATTCAAAAGGGTCAACACTCGTTTACATTTTGTTGGTTATTTTAGGTTATTTTGATTCGTTATTTTCAAATCCAAATCTTTGATTATTTTGGCTATCTTGGGTTCAACTTCAATCTAATCGTGGGTTTCATAGTTCTTCGCTACGTAGGTGTGATCAGTTGGCATCAAAGTTTAGGCTCCAAAATCAAGATTATAACTTTTTCCTTTTTGTCATTTGATTTTTTATTTCATATTTCTAGCGTTCTACATGTTCTTATTTTTTTAGTCTTTGATCAGTAATTTTCGGGTCAAAAATCCAAAAGTTATTTTTGTGCTCATTTTGTGTCTAAATCAACGTCAGTTTTCTTCGCCGTGAAAAATTAAAAAAAAATTAGAAAAAAATTCAGAAAATTCTTTGAAAAGTCAAATTAAAAAAATGTATATTTGTTATTATTTATCTCAAAAATTGTCAGCCAATTACGTTTTCTATTATATAAATTCAAGAATCACTTTCTTGAATTCAAATTCCATTCCAATCATCCAATTCTATTCCTTTTCTTTCTTGAATCTTCAAAATTTCTAAACATCTCACTCAAAACTCGGTTTGAATTCTACAAGAATAATCCTTGGTTGAGTTCGAATTTGTCCTTTAACGAAAGCATTGAGTAGAAAAAGGTTGAGCGGTGAGATCAATATAGGGAAAAAGTCGAATTGAGTGATACACGAGCGCACATTTGTGAGGCATAAATAAATTTTAGAATTTAGGATGTCTGGAAGGGACAGATCAACCCCAAACCGAAACAAAAACCAAACCAACATGTCGGATGAGATGATATGTATGTTTGAACGGTTATTTGAAGATGTGAAGGATATGTTGGATGGATAAGACACGGAGCTTGCCAATTTGCGTATGAATGTTTCAAATATATGGAGACATGGTAGGGAACCTAGGATGGAGGTGCGTGAAGAATATGATTATGGGAGTGATGAAGGTGATGAAGCAGTAATCGAGACTGAAATGGGTAGGATGAGAAATAGATGAGTTAGGCTTGAACGAAGGGGTAGGAACTTGGTTGGAGACGAGGTAGATTGGAATATGGGCAACATAAAAATGTCCATTCCACCATTCAAAGGAATGAGTGATCCGAAGACTTACTTGGAGTGGGAGAAAAATGTTGAATTAATCATTGATTGCTACAATTATTCGGAGGAGTAGAAGGTGAAGATAACGATCCTTGAATTCACCGACTATGCAATCACTTGGTGGGATCAAGTGGTGACAACGAGGAGGAGAAATATAGAACGATCGATCAATACATGGGAAGACTTGAAAGCTATCATGCGGAAGAGGTTTACCTAATCACTACTACTGAGAGCTTCATAAAAAACTATAAAGTCTCTACCAAGTATCGAAGAGTATTGAGAACTATCATAAGAAGATGAAGTTGTTGATGATTAGGGCGGATGTGGAGGAGGATCGGGAGGCCACCATGGCCAGGTTTTTGAACGAGTTAAATCGGGATATAGCTAATGTGGTTGAGCTGAAACACTATGTGGAATTAGAAGACATGCTACACATGACTATGAAGGTGGGGAGGCAATTGAAGAGGAAGGGAACAGCAAGGTATTCATCGGATGCGTTGAGCTCCAATTCATCTTTGAAATTGAAGTGGGACAACAACAAATGTGATGTGGCTGTTTCTAAGGGTAAAAATGAATTGTCAAAGGACATGAAAGAAAATGCTAGCAAGAAAATGGAATCTAAGCCATCAAGGAGTCTAGACATTAAATGCTTTAGAGGTTTGGGGTCGGGGCACATCGCTTCTCTATGTCCAAACAAAAGAGAGATGATTTTGCGGGATAATGGAGAGGTGGTGAGTGAAAGTTAGAGTGATTATGAAGGCATGCCAGAATTTGATGAGGCTAGTGATGAAGGCATATTGGAATATGCTGTGGCCAGCTATTGGTCACAAGACGAGCTCTTAACACTCAAATCAAGGTTGATGACTTGGAGCAGCAAAGATAAAATATTTTTCATAGACGGTGCCACATCAATAATAAGGTATGTAGCATGATCATTTACGGTGTGAGTTGTACAAATGTAGCTAGCACTAATCTGGTGGAAAAATTGAGATTAACTATGCTTACACACTCTGGCCCATATAGGTTACAATGGTTGAATGAATGTTGGCAGGTTAATGTAAATAGGAGGGTGTTGGTGAATTTCTCAGTTGGGGGGGTATCTAGACGAAGTGATGTGTGATGTAGTGCCTATGCATGCTGGGCATATCTTGTTGGGGAAACCATGACAATATAATAGAAATGTGATTCATGATGGGCATAAAAATAGGTACAACTTTATTGAGGACGGAAAATCTATTATGCTTGCCTCGTTGATACTACAGTAAGTGTATGAAGATTAACTTAAATTGAGGAGTGACGAAGAGAAAAGAGTGAGAAAAAAGAGAGTTATGAAAAAAGAGTTGAGCTACAAGAGAGTGAAGAAGAAAATCGAGAGGTGACTAAAAAATAGTAGAGTCACAAGAAAGAAATAGAGAGTGAAAAGGAGAATAGAGTGGTAGCGAAAAGAAAAGTGGAGCTACAAGAGGGAAAAAAAGAGTCTTTAGAGAGAAAAGAAAAGTCAAAAGTGAGCTTCATGAAAAAGAAAGTGAAATTGAGAGGGCTTTAGTGAAAACTAACAAATCCTTCCCTAGTTTGGCTATTTCTGTCTTGTAGGATTTCGAAGACTGGGTTCATGAGAACAAGTCTATTGGGATACCACCCAATCCTGGCATTTAGCATCAACTTGTGGTTGATACTAACCAACCCTACCATAGTTTGGTTATTTCTTTATTACAGAAGATTGAATATGTGTTCTCTAAGGAGACAAATGAGCTTCAAAGGCAATGGAAGGAGTTTATATGCATGGGGTTGAATGTCAAAGGGGATATGATGGGAAACATGAGTCCATGTGCAATGTCATTGCTACTAGTACCTAGGAAGGATAAGACATTGAGGA
>CAIGRP010013062.1:0-22485 GCA_903798385.1 Fraxinus cuspidata
AAGATTAATCCAAATGCTTATTGTTTGAAGCTGCCAAGTCATATTCGAATATCCGACGTGTTTAATGTCAAGCATTTCGTACCATTCCGTGGTGATAATTCTGATGATGATGATGATGAGGCTTCTTCCCCGTCAAATTCGAGGGCTAATTGTTCTCACCCTGTAGAGAATGATGAAGTGCATATGGAGTTAGAGTTTATGATGAAGTGGAATCGCAATGCAAAATAGCGATTTCATGATAACTTCGAGTTTGTCCTTTTTTGGCGAATTGCAAGTCTAATACGATTGGAAATTGGCGAATGATCACAATTCATCGCCTTCGACCCTGACATACGTTAAATTTTGGGCAAATTACGTCGTTTATGCCCTAGATTAAACATTTTTGCAGTTTATGGTAATTTTTATTTTGATAGTATCTCATTAAATAAAATTCGGATTCATATTCCGTTTGTTGGAGAACGATACTGAATCTTAGGAGTTTCAATTTTAGTTGTTATCTCGAATTTTTCCAATAATGGAAAAATATCTTTTTTTAATTTTTATTATTTATTTTCCGAATTTTGCTAGGGTCTTACTATTTAAAGTATTGTAAGCACTTTGAGATCGCAGTTTTTGAATTGGATAAAATTTCTTGTGAGTTTTTCTCATCTTTGTGAGTTTGTTCATCTTTTCTATAATCTTCCGCTACGTCAACTCTGGCAGCCAGCTCAACCTCCAGGCAGACATTAAGTGTAGCTCGCTCATCCGCACATTTTACCTTAGCATTCTCACAGCGAGCCTTCTCCTGTTTCGAAACTTGATGCATGGCTAGCACAGCATCTTTGACTTTTTGAATAGCCTGTATCTTAGCATGCACCTTTCAAAAGCTAGAAGGATAAAGTTAATAAAAAGGCTATGTTGGAAGAATGACGCTACAAGTACATATACGAATTTTTCCAGGGAAGACACAAATATGTGGGGTCCACTTTTTTTAATAATATTTAAATCAGGTGGCCCACATTCATAAGAGAATCTGTATAACCTCTGGCAATGAACAGTTCTGGTAAAATTGAATTATCCATGTTGGAAAATGAAAAGACAATTCAAGGCATACTTTCTCAGACACGGACAATAAACCGCCACTGTAATAAAAATTTCTCCAATTCTCATTCATTCAAATACCCTTGCTCACGGTCATTCCAACTCCTGTTAAGCAACCGATCATCATTCCTTATTAGTCTAGGAAAGGACGAAACCATAGTTCATGGTGGAGAAGAAGCACGATAAAAATCCTACAAAGCTTTTGCCCTATGCCCTATCAGCTCATCAGGTTCTACCTAGGAATGTCTGGGTATGGAGAGTCAGAACGAATAGGAGAAGGAGCTTGAGAAGTCAACCTAGAGATTGAAGAAATCACTAGTCAAGTCTAAGTGGAGGAGATGGAGGTGTAAGCACGGTGTGAGATAGAATTATCCATGTTGGAAAATGAAAAGACAATTCAAGGCATACTTTCTCAGACACGGACATAAGGTGGATAACAGATCGGTGAGCATAAACCGCCACTGTAATAAAAATTTCTCCAATTCTCATTCGTTCAAATACCCTTGATCACGGTCATTCCAACTCCTGTTAAGCAACCGATCATCATTCCTTATTAGTCTAGGAAAGGACGAAGTCATAGTTCGTGGTGGAGAAGAAGCACGATAAAAATCCTACAAGGCTTTTGCCCTATGCCCTATCAGCTCATCAGGTTCGACCTAGGATGTCTGGGTATGGAGAGTCAGAACAAATAGGAGAAGGAGCTTGAGAAGTCACCCTAGAGATTGAAGAAATCACCGGTCAAGTCTAAGTAGAGGAGATGGAGGTGTAAGCACGGTGTGAGATTAAGTGAAGTTTAATGGAAAACATCAGTGAAGGAGCTCACGCTAGAGCGATGAGTCAAAAGAAACTCGGAGAATGCTAGATCTCCTTTTCTATCCTCGTGCTACTTAATTCCGACGTGCATCAGTGAATCCTCTCATTATGGAATTGGGACCTACAATCTCAGAAAAAATTAGTGCCAAAATGAATGAGTATCAAGAATATTAATGGTAAAACACGGCATACCTAAAACTGGAGGAACGTCAGTAAGAAAACGTCTGGCCTGAAAAAGGATGGAGTCGTTAATCAAAACTGAGTAGGACTTCTGAACTCAGTTGAGAGCCGGATTGCTTCAAACCTTTCCCTCGATCTATATCAATCTGGGCCTGGTGATAAGATGTAAAAAAGAAGAAAAAATCATCATAATTTATGAACAAGAAATAAATCTACAATGGGGAAATATAGCAAAAATAACTCACTTAGTTTCTGGTCATGAGAGGGACCACCTCATCCATTTCTAAGTCGGATGGGTAAAACTGTTAGCCACCTTGGACATAGAAAAACTTCTATTTCTACGTCTTCACATGGGAGGGAGAATCCAACACTATAGAGCAACCAATATTCGATTTAACACTCGTGTAGTACCACCCAGAATCTTTACATCTTCTTTGAAATTATATAGAGCATTAAAATGATCAACCGCCAGTTCCATAAAACCTAATCTATGCCATAACAATAAACAGCCGAAAAGAGTCCTCCACCCATTTGGGTGAATTAGAGTAGGTGCTACTCCCAAGAAGGTAAAAATATACGAATCATGGGTGTGAAGGGCAAACGCAACCTGAGTATAAGAAGGCATGGTTTAAAGTAATACAGCTTTGTGAGGGTTTCAAGATTAGCCATTTGAAAGGGATAGAAGCTGTTAAACATTGTGCTTAACATTTTGGGCCCAATGATGTAACCCAATTGATGGCCCTATCATGCAGCCCAAATTAATGTTGTCCAGCCCATTTGATAGAATGTAACTCGGCAGCCCATTTCCATTTGTGTATTCTCGTCTTTTGCTGAAATACGACTTTGTTAGTTATTTTTTAAACAGTTGTGATGATGTCAACTAGAGATGGAGCCACCATTGGATGCTTTTGATTTTTCTAATTATTTGGCTGACTCTTCATTTTGGGTAGATACTTCGAAATATTGGTTTAGAGTTTTCTCTCTTTTGCTCTTTGTGCTCTCTCTCTCTGAAAATTCTTGGTTTTCGTATGTAATTTTTTTATTCTAGATATTATTAGTAAAGTCTAGTGTAGATTGCTGTATAATTTTGGTGATTACGTTCTTGGTTGAGCAGTAACATTTGGTTACTTGGTGCATTTGGAGTTAAGTATTCTTGAGAGAAGAAATTGGGTCTCAGGGCTAAATCCATTTAGATTTCTATTCTCTAAAACTTATATTGATATTCTTTGTTGGTTTCTAGTGGATTAAACTTTGGTGGAAGCTCAACGTGGTGATTAGCCCTTTTTTAAGGTGAATATCTGGGCCTAAGGTTGAAAAATTACTGGGTATCTTTTATTTCTGCTATGTGTTTGATGTTACTTGGGACTGTTTGTTATAACAGTGGTATCAGAGCTCTTTGATCTGCACATAAATAGTAAAATATCACTGTTATTCTCTATTTTACGCTGTCGAACTGAGACTTTTGATAATGAGTTTCGAACCCTATCTTTCGTATAATCATTTGATCTGAAGATATTCTTGGTTATAACCCTCTTGGATCTTCCGTTGTCTAGAGTTTCATGTGAAAATCCTATAATATAAGGGGACTAAGATTTACGGTTTCTTCAAGATTATACTAAGTTCTATTTCTTTGAAGGTTGTATATTCCTATGATTTGGTTATATTGGAGTTGACTGTTTATCTGTTCATAAACTTGTACATTTGTATGAATATATTCTGCACATTAGTACTTCGTGTGTGTACATTTTTGGATTTGGTTTTCTCTGCACTCTGTACATCAAAATTTGTCTTAATTTATTTAAAAACTGTCAAAAATTCATTGTTTTTCAAAGTTTAATATGGGAAATACAAAATTTAATGTTGAGAACGGCAAAGGACATTTTAATCTCTGGAGTTAAAACATGAAGGCTCTTTTAGTACATAATAGATGTGCTAAAACTCTTGATGAATCTTGGGGTAAAGAAATTGCTAATAATAAAAGAATTGAACAAGATGAAATTGTATAGAACACTATTTTCTTACATCTGTCTGATAGTGTTATTAGAGAAGTAGGGAAGACTTAGAATGCAGCTGAAATTTGGACAAAACTTGAATCCATTTATAAAATTAAGATACTTCCTAATAAATGTTACTTGTGGAAACATTTTTTTAGTTCAAATTTGATCCTAACTCTGATCTTGAAACAAATCTTGATAGATTTAATAAACTATCCCAAGATCTCACCAACAGTAGTGAGACTTTTTCTAATGATCAACAATTTGTAGCCTTATTATCATTCTTACCTGAAAAATATAAGGAATTGAAAAATGTCGTTGAATATGGTAGAACTTCTATCACTGTTGATGTCATTGTTTCTTCTTTAAGGAATAAAGAACTTGAATTTAAAAGTGATTTGAAATCATCCACAAATGGAGATGGATACAATGTTAAAGGAAATATTTTTTTTCAAAGAAACAATAATTATTCTTTAAATAAAAGTTTTACAAAACCAAAAGAATACTTTGGAAACTCAAAAAGGGGCAAATTTAAATTCAATAAGAATAATAAAAAGGCTAAAGGAAAGAAATGTTACTTTTGTGGAAAAGTGGATCATTTCATAAAAGATTGTGTCAAGAAAATTGATGAACTGAAAAATGTTAATAAAGTTGAAGGTGGAGCTGCTATTGTTTATGAAGAAGATGTAGCCTCAAATGGACAAGTCTACAAGACTTACCAATCTTCAACTAAAGATGATTGGATTCTTGATTCGGGATGTACTTTTCATATGACACCTTGTAGAGAATATTTCACTGATTTTCTGGAAATTAATGAAGAATAAGTAATATTAGGAAATGATTTTCTTGCAAAATTAAATGAATTGGAATGATTGTTTTAAAACTAAATAATGGAAATGTACTGACTTTGAATAAGATCTGGTATATTCCTAATCTAATGAGAAATCTAATCTCTTTAGATACACTTGATGATGAAGATTTTGTTACTATTATAGATAAAGGTATCATGACACTTGAAAAGGATTTTGCAAAAATTATTGAGGTTGAAAAATCAAATGGGATCTAAGTTTTGAAAGCTTTGCCCTCACTAAATCAATATATTGCTTCTACAATCTCTCAGTCATATAAATTTGAACTTTGGCAAAAAACAAAACTAGGACATATTAGTGAGAAGAATTTACATATTCTTAAAAAAAAAGGTCTTTGGGTACTAAAAGGATTGGAAGAATGTCATTTTGTGAATATTGCATCCATGGTAAGCAAACGAAATTGTCTACAAGCATTCATAAATCAAAATATATTCTTGATTATTTACTTGTTGATCTTTGGGGGGCCAGTTACTGTAAGTACTTATTCTAGTTTTAAATACTTCTTGCTCATTATTGATGATTTTTCAAAGAAAAGTTTGGACGTTCTTTTGAAAAATAAATCTGACACCTTCAAAAATTTACAGAATGGAAAACTCTTATTGAAAATCAAGTAAACATGAGTGTTAAAACACTTAGAACTAATAATGGCCTTGATTTTTGCAATGAAGAGTTTGATAATTTCTATAAAAAAAAATAATGAAATCCTTAGACATAGAACACTCTCCTATACTCCACAACAGAATGGGCTTGCAGAAAGGATGACTAGGACTTTGTTAGAGAGGGTAAGATGCATTTTGATAAGCTCGGGTCTTCCAAAACTGTTTTGGGAGATGCTGTCAAAACTGCCTTATTTCTAATAAATAAAGTCCTACTAAATCATTGAATTATGATATATTTGATCATGTTTGGAGTGGTAATCAAATTGATTATTCTAAACTAAAGGTTTTTGGTTGTGCTGCATATGTACATCAAAATGAAGGAAAATTTGAGCCCATATCTATTAAAGGAATTTTCTTAGGATATGGTGCAAGTGTTAAAGGTTATAGGATTTGGTTGAATGGTCAAGGGGGTTATAGAGTTCTAATTAGTAGGAATGTTATCTTTAATGAGATGGACATGCCCTGCATAAAAGAAAAAAGAACTGATACCCCTGAAATCGATCAAAATAATTTTTTTATGGAATCTAAACTTTTTCAGGGTAATCTAAGTCTTGAAAATAATGATCAGTTTGAGGTGGAGCCTGATCAGGATCAAATTAATGACCTAAACGTGAAACTGAACCTAAACCTGCATCTGTAACTGAACCTGAACTTGATCAATCTGAAAATCCCTTAGAAGATTATCATCTAGCTAGGGATAGAGTAAGAAGGAAAATAAGACCACCATCAAGATGTGATGAATCTGACTTCATTATTACCTTTAGTGTTCAGAATTATTTGGACAATGAGCCTAGTTCTTATGAATAGATTGAGGAAAAAATACAAGTTCTTGGCTTGTAGCCATGAAAGATGAAATGCTTTCATTGGTTAAGCATAAGACTTGGGTCTTAGTTAATAAACCCAAAGGGGGATTTATAAAATAAAAGAAGGTGATTCAAAAAGTGAAAATGTAATGTTTAAGGACATACTAGTTGCTAACGGCTTTAACCAAAGAGATGGAATTGACTACAATGAGATTTTCTCTCCTGTAGCCAAATATATCTCTATAAGAGTTGTATTTTCTCCTATTTCTCAATTTGATTTTGAATTAGAACAATTAGATGTTAAAACTATCTTCCTACATGAAAATTTGGATGAGAAAATTTAAATGACTCAACCAAAAGGTTTTGAACAAAAATGAAAAGAAAATTGTGTGTGTCTTTTACAAAATTCACTTTATGAATTGAAACAAGCACCCAGGCAATGATATATCATATTTGATAATTTCATTAAATGACTTGATTTCAATAGAAGTGAATATGATCCATGTTTTTATTATACAAGAAATGGAGGTCCTGATTCTTATTATGTTTGCTATATGTTGATGATATGTTACTTGCTAGATGTAATATAACTGAGATTAACCATATTAAGCAAACGTTAAAATAGGAATTTGAAATGAAAGATTTAGAACAAGCAAAAAGGATTCTTGGAATGGAAATTAGAAGAATCGAAGTGATTTTAATCTGTTTCTTACTCAACAGTCTTACATTTCAAAAATATTATGTAGATTTTCTATAGATAAGACTAAAGAAGTAACTTTACCTATTGGCAATCACTTTAAATTTTCTGTAGAACAATGTCCTAAAACTGAAATAGAAGGGAATATGATGGAAAAAGTTCCTTATGCAAATGTTGATGGCTCTGTTATGTAGACCTGATCTTGCTTTTGCTATAAGTGTTTTAAGTAGATATATGAGTAATCTTGATGAATGTCATTGAGAAGACATGAAATGGTTGTTAAGATACTTAAAAGAAACAACTAACTTAGGACTAATGTTTAATAGGAGTAAAACTGGAATTAGACTAAATGGCTTTGTTGATTAAGACTTTTCTGGTAACTGTGATAATAGAAAATCTACATCTACATATGTTTTTACTTTAAATGATACCTGCATAAGTTGGAAGTTTCAGCTGCAAAAAGATAGTAGCTCTATCATCAATAGAGGCTGAATATATTACAGCTACAGATACCGTAAAGGAATGTATATGGCTGAAAAATTGTTGGATGAGATTGGTTTTTTTGGTAATAATGATGTTATATATTCTAAAAGCGAATATATTATACATCTTAGTAGAAATCTTGTTTTTCATGATAGGATAAACACATAGATGTTAAATTTCATTTTATAAGAGATATTATAAAAAAATGAGATTATGAAAATTGAAAAGGTTTCAACTAAGTGTAATCCAGCAGGTATGGGAACAAAAATACTTCCATTAAATATATTTAGGGATTGTTTAAATCTCCTAAATGTTATTACTAACTAATTGTTTTTGCAGGTACATAGAGTGAATGAAATCAAAGGAGTTAACCTCTAATCTACAATGAAACCCAAAGATGTAGAGCAAGGTGAAGATTGTTAAACATTGTGCTTAACATTTTGGGCCCAATGACGTAACCCAATTGATGGCCCTATGATGCAATCCAAATTAATGTTGTCCAACCCATTTGACAAAATATAACCTGATAGCTCATTTCCATTTGTGTATTCTTGCATTTTGCTGCAATGTGACTTTGTTTGTTATTTTAAACGGTTGTGATGAAGCCGATTGGAGATGGAGCTACCGTTGGTTGCTTCTGATTTTTCCAATTATTTGGCTGACTTTTCATTTTGGGTAGATGATTTGAGATATTGGTTTAGAGTTTTCTCTCTTTGGCTATCCCTCTATAATCTTTTGGTTCTAGATATTCTGGGTGAAGTGTAATGTAGATTGCTGTATAATTTTGGTAATTCTATTCTTGGTTGAGCAGTAGTAACCAATGGTTACTTGGTATAATCAGAGTTGAGTGTTCTTCAGAGAAGAAATTGGGTCTGAGGGCTAAATCCATTTGGATTTCTGTATTGTGAAACTTGTATTGATATTCTTTGTTGGTTTCTAATGGATTGGAGTGAAGCTGCTTTGGTGGAAACTCAACGTGGTGATAAGCCATTTTCTATGGTGAACATCCGGGCCTAAGGGCGAACAATTACTGGTGTTCTATTATTTCAGCTATGTGCTTGATGTTACTTGGAACTGTTTGTTACAGCAGAAGCTTTTCTACCAAATTAAGTATGTGAAAAGTCCTTTCTCACTAACCTAAGTTCCTAGATGAGACCAAAGAATGAATGTTCCTACATTCTCACTGCCCAACTAAAACACTTTACCTCCATCGCTAACTTATGCCCCAGATTTATCCATATCCTCATAGTTGTCCCTAACAGGGTCTGCCTCCATTACGAATTTATGACGACCCCACTCCAAGAACAAATGGGCTAAACTGGAAGAATTTATTAATAGGTATTATGGTTCCCTCAGGTTGGGGGGCGGACAAAGGGACAGGGGTAAAGATTTCATGGACAATAGACCTAGAAGAATATATGATTCACTTAAAGGGAGAGATTCCTCCTGACCGTTTCCCCAAGAATGTACACAACTATCATCTGAGCTCATTTTGGTAAAATAAGAATGAGAAAAGATGGAAAAAAGAGAGCACTAAGTTTAAAAATAGGAAGTTACCGATTGAGAAGGGTTATTAGGTGAGCTGGGAAGGAATCGCTTCAAAATGAAAGTTGCAGACTATTGGGAGAAAATAAGGAGAGTGAAAAATGAAGTGTGAGTGAAAATAAAAAATGGGAAGGTATTTAAAGTGATGGAAGAATGAGGGGTTAATCTAGACCATTCAATGAAAAAAAGAGGGAAACTAAAAAGTTTTTAAAATTTTATGGGAAACTTCTCCCATAAGCCATCATAGGAAGAGGAAAATGCACCCCTTTAAAACCCCACAAGTGTCATTTAATACACATTCATGAATCTACTCACTAATTCTAAAAATAAATTGCACAAAAGTCTAAATTTTACCTTGTTAAACATTTGGACCTTTGGGGACATCTGTTGTTGTTCAAACTCACATATCAGCACTAGCTTACCCCAATTAAGGAAAATTTCAGCTCGGCACCTTAGCGTCAGCTTAGCTCGCTCTTGTGCCGCATCTTCCAGTAACATAATCATTGCGTTTTGTTTAATTATGTTTCTACGTGACATCATTGTTGTTTATACAACCAATCTAAAAAGGACAGATGACAAGTAATGATAGTTGCACCACTCTTTTAGCCAATCATCAAAAAGTAATGATTACTCTACCACCCTGGCATCATCATAGCTATCTGATCGACCTCATTGACCAATCAAAAAATCTCAATCCTGAATGATGACACGCACTTCAAGGATGGTATTGTAGATGATGCAGTGCGTAAGGGGTAATTTTCAATTTTTAAAATTGTGTATTGGTCATTATATTATTTTGGTTTTTTTTTTTTTTGTTTAAAAGGATTATATTTCAGATTGTCAAAGTATTTTTTATGTATTTAAAGCTTAAAATATTTTTATTAAAAAATATATATTTTTTGACTTAATTAAATCTGGAAATTTTATATTGAATCCAAAATAGTTGTTTTAAGGATTCTATTATCTAGTGAGAGGTGATTATTATTTTTTTAAAATACTTATATTTTTTGGGTGGAAAATACTTTGAAAGTATTTTTGACCTATCCGTTTGTAAATAATTTCTTGAAAATTGTATGTAAGTAGAAAAAAATAAGATTTAATATCAATTTTTTTTTTATTTTAAACAATGTCACATCTCCATGTTCTTGAGTTGTGTTGGTCTTAATGTGGTTGTGCAATCCATATGATATATTTCCGTATTTTGTGCTTAATCCGACTTGACTAGATTAATGCATATTTTTAGCATTATAGGAAAGAATACTAAAAGTATACAAGTATATAATGTATCAAAAAAAAAAGTTACGTGCTTATTGAAATTAATAAATGGATCTAGAACATAACATAATGAAACACGTGAATATTTTTCGACCATTTTTTTTTTTTTTTGTGATAAATAGAATATGAGATTCTAATGTCATTTTCTATTTGTTGATTTGTGCTGCAATAGAAATTAAGTGAGACTAAGAATATGTATAGTACTTAAATGATATGAGTTTTATTCTTCAATTATATTTAAAATTATTTTCAAAAAGAATCAATTTTTGATATCATGATACATGTCATAATTGAGTGCATATTTATGCTTTTATTGTACATTATGGAATTGCCTTATCGAATTGCATGATATCTATTGATTTGTGAATTGTTATAAATGATAGGTCAAAAGAATTAATGGGATTCTTACTTACACCTATTGATTGTCAGTTAAGTGATAGTTCAGTAATTCGAAGATTTATGGAAAATCTTGCCTATAACTATTTGATCCACTGAGTGGGAGTTTTATGGCTGGAAGAATCAATTTAATTATCACTTAGAACTTATGAAATTTTGCGTTACGAAAATTAAGTTTATGATAATGAAACAATAGGATTCCAGATGATGATTGAAAACATAGTGAACTTTCGAATATGTGCCTAATGTTGAACTATAATATATGTTAATTTGTATTAATGCAAATATGATATATGTGCATAAATGAGTATTGATGGAGAATAAAATATCTCTAAAATCTGATAGATCATGGTATCAAAAATCTCTAGTTGTTGACCTTTAAATAGGTGATAAAATAAATGCAACAACATTTGGCACAATAAAATTTTGGGTGTAGAAGAATTAGAAAGCATCAACCCCACAAATTTTGTGGGTCATACTACTCTAGAAAATTTGTTAGGTACGAAAAAATATAGACTCTAGTGCGTGAGCATTTGAATTGATAAGTTCTATTATAAATTTCATATTCTCGAATGTGACTGAGTTGAGGTGGCTAACATAATATTGATAGTTTTAGTTGGTCACATTTTTTTAGATGAGTGGTAAGTTCAAACTAGTGTCTTCTCAATAGTTGGGAACTTTGAAGGTTAATGTAACTTACAAATTGAAGCGTCAATTTTCTTTATTGACACTACTTGCCGAGTTGAGTTAAAAGACACGTAACTTGGTGTTGATAAGCCTTGAGGTCATGCTTGTGTAGCAATGTTCTTGTTTATTTAAAAATTTGGATCTTAAGTATTAAATGAGTTAGAACAAATAGGGGATAGATGAGGAGACTGGAAAAGGGACCAAGAATAACATATCGAATAGTAAGTACGTGAAAGTAGTTTTGATAGAGGATTGATATTATAAAGGTTCGGGTACTTCTATTATATGGTTTTGAATCACTTAGCTTGTAGTGTTTAAGTTAAATGATATTGCACTTAATATATTTCTCTTAGTGTTGTTTACGTGTCAAACACTATATATTAGATCTTATCCTATGTGGATAATTGATTCAAGAGTTTAAAAACTAACTATACGTTAGATCAAGATGTGTCTTTAGTTTAATGTCAAGTCTTTGACTTGGTACAAAATAGATATATACCAAAAATGAAGATGGAGTGGAGGTTTATATGATTGGTAATGCAGATAAGTATTACAAGGTGGATAAAAAGACCTTTTGATATTACAATAGTATCAAAGACTCTACTAAACTTGATCTCAATTGTTGTTCTTCTGAGAATGGTCTCTAACTTGAAAATATATGTAGAAGTTTTGTTCTTACTCACAATGATGATGTTTATTATGGTTTTGGATATTTGTACAATGGTTTGATGTTTTGAGTTGTAAAAACCATTCAAGGAGATAAAAGCTAAACTTCCATATATTGTTCTTTCCAAATTTCTTTACGGGATATGATTAAGAGATATAGAGATGGGATCTCATTTTTCATTATATTTATATATGGATTCAGGTATTTCAATTATGATTCTAGTTTTTCATAAGTGGAAGACATTAAATTGATTTACACTTTACTCAAGTGGAAAAGAAAATCAGATTATGGAAGTGAAGACTTTGAGAAATGTTCGAGAGCATGAATCTCTATTACGAGAGTTCAATGATCTACGTAATAAAAGACAAATTCTTAATAAAGTGACTATTTGATGTTCATCCAAACTATATGATCTATTAGGTAGAAGGAATTGAGTATGATTGAGTGGATGAGATTTGAGATAATGCATTCTAATTTACTTATTTATTTTTGGTATGAGTGTTGGTTAACTACAACCTTCTTAACGAAGTTCCCTCAATATTAGTACATTTAAAATTATATAAGCTTTGGAAATATGGATAATCAAATATGGATTATCTTAGACTCATAATCGATTATATAAGTTTTTTATTTTTCCAAATGAGTTTGGAAACATGAGCCTGTTAAGAATAAGATATAGCTCTATGAAATACACATGACAATCCAAATGGTACTCATTTTATAAGTAAAATTTTGGATGAACATTAAGTCACTATATGTGACATTTAATATTTTTTTCTAGTAACAAGTGAATGTTTGGAGAATTTTAGTGAAGTTATTATTATGTATATTCGTGAATCAGTTTAACTACATAATAGATATTTTAAGTTTCTGATTTAAGTGGAAGTAATTTGTCTCCGAGTGGGAGCAATCTATTTTCAAAGATTCTCCTAGTAGTATCAATCTATTTCCAATGATTATTGGTTCAAAAAAATCGCTTACTCATACGAGTACAAAGAGGAAAAGTTGAAGAAAGTGATGGAAGTATATATTGAGTATAGTATTCCAACCTAATTTGGAATGTGGTGGAAGTTCTAATTAGACATTAGAGGTGCATTTGATTGTTTTTATTTTCCATGGAAAATGTCCTTTTTCACCCAAGTTTCTACTTTTTTTGGTGTTTGATTGACATTTTTTATATAAAAAATATTTTTCAAAAGTTGGTTACATGATCATATTTTCCTCTAAAATAATAAAAACATTTTCTTTAGGGGGTAAGTTTTTCTTTTTCTAGGCAATTCTCCATCTTTCTCTCTCATCTATCCACCAATAAAAGATAGACAAGTAGAATATTTCTTAGGTGGAAAATTAAGTCAACCAAACACAGTTAATTGACAATATCCATGCAAATAAGTTCTAGGCAATTGAATTGCAATTGCCTAGAACTTATTTTCTTTTCATGCAAGTTCCTTGCCTGCAATCAAACATACCATAAGTTATTAAGAACATTCAGATTCTTGAAAACTAAATGGATGACTATTGAATTTATGATAGATAAAGCTAATTTTTTTTAAAAAAAAAAGATTAATGATCAATATGAGTATATTTAGTGAAATTCACTACTATACACTGATGCTAACCGTGATAGTATGTTTAAATTTATAGTCACATCAAATTGACCTAAAGATTGTAATTTTATTTTCAATTGAGAATTGATTAAATAATTCCACATGAATCGACTTGTAGATTTCATATTAAAGACTTTTTAGTATTGTGGTTACTTTATAGTTACACTCATGGCCTAATATAGTCATCTTGATAGTGGCACTTGAGTTTTAATAGGGTCTAAATTTCGTACAAAATTTCATCACATGAGGATGAAGATCACAATATTTATGTGAAGTCAGATGGTATGTTGTAATTTTAATTTTGATACTGATCACATTGTATTTGCTAAGCATAAGAAGGAGTTTATAGAGACAAAATTTTGAAATGGTTATCCTTAATCTTTAAAACGAATAATATGGATTTAGCAAATTGTATATTTTATGTTAAAAGATTATTCTAATTTTCTTTCTCTGTCACGAGAGTTGTATACTATAAAAATTTAGAATATTTTTAATTGTAGAATTGTTACACTATCGATACTTCCATATCGGTAGGCGACCATACGATTCTTCATATATTTCCAAGGACTTTATGAGTGTACAAAACAAATATCCCAAGAACCATATCTAGTATGGTTAGGAGTTCAATGTATGATATAATGTATACATGCCTTAACATTTGCCATGCTATGGATCTAATCAGTAGGTATCAATGTTATCCATAGAAAAGATATTGTAATACCTGAAGGGTGCTGCTGTCAGTTATTCTAATTGTTGTCGATGGAATAACTTGTGATTGGAATAGATATACAAATACCGACTAAGGATGAGAGTTAGTAGAGCACAAATAATTACTAGACTTGTGCAATCTTACTACATAGAGTACCAAGAAGCATATAATATCGACTAAGGATGAGAATTAATCGAGCACGCACAACTATTAGACTTGTGCACTCTTGCTGTATAAAGAAGCAAGAAACAAATCTTGTAGTGTATATCTTGCTAGTTGAAGAAATTGGTTAGTATAGATGTATTGAGTATCTAATGATACTGGTTGAGAACATGAGATCTATGATAGTTATACAACTACTTCATGTGTTGCGGATCTCAAGTATCATGATGGAACCAAGCACTCAGTTATATTTCTATAAGAGACATTATCAAAGAAAACGTCTTTGCAATATATATACGCACATGATGATATGTAATCATCATATTTTGAAGATGTGTATAGACATACTTGTTGGTAAATGCTAAATCTCTAGAATTATGTAGAATATGATACTTAGTGTATCAAAATACTTTTAATTGAGCTTTGTGTGCCCATAGATAAATAATTTTAAGTTCATATTGTTGAGATAACGAGATAATGATTTGCATGCACATATAAAGTATGTCGAATAGGTTGAGATAGACTCGCTCAAATGCGCAATTACCTTAGATAATTTTGGGATATACTAAGATGAGAAAAAGTAATCGTGTTATGTATATGATCCGATCACCTTGATTAAAGATCAAGATGAGATTATTTTAAGTAATCGAAATATGTTTTTGTTATCTATTAAACATGTTCGGTATCTAGATAGAGTTCTCAATTTGAGATTGCTTGGAAGAATGAATATAAGGAGAACTCAAGTTAGGTATTGGGGAATACTTGAACTAGTATCTGTATGGTGTTACTTACATTTAAAAAAAATATGAAATATACCTTAAGAGAGGGAGAAACCCCATATCACGTGTTTAATACCATGTGTGCTTTTACGACCAATATTGGTAAATAAGTGAATATATCCCTGCTTCCTCATTGCGTGAGACCTTGAAATTTATAACCTCATAAATACTCTTATGACTTTTGACTGTTTCTCGAGATTTTATTTCAATAGCTACTATTTTAGCATGTTATCAATAACCAGGATTGATTCAGTTTAAAGGGACGTGTCTAGAAAATCAGTTGATTGGGAGTTGAAGAATTTGAGTATGAAAGGAAAACCATTTTAACTAACATTTATATTTGTATTCACCAGTTGGACAATTGTATTTAACCATTTAAGGTGTCGAACACAATTGTAAATATAAGGATACATTGTGGAGTTCAAGTATGTTCCATAAATATTTAAGGGATTGGAAATATTTGAATTAATGTTGAAAAACGAGTTTGGTCTATAGCAAGATGTGACATTCTTTGAGTCGAGCTACTATATATCTCTTACATGTTTATAGTATTGGAAGCTCTAATATTACTCGTTAATCGTACAATCTATTTAACGTATGATTTTTCGTAAAATAGACCATGAGAAGGATCTAACGTGAGATATTCATTGTCACTTATAGTTTGAGTCAAGCCCATAGTAATGTTGAAAAATACGGGTTGTGGGTCGCCATGTAGGGTAATGCGACCTGCAAGTTATCAAAGTAGATTGAAGAGAATGGTTTGAATAGAATTCAAACACATAACTTTCCTCAACTCCCACCAACTTCCGTAACTTGATAATAACTCCCATCACATGTCTGGCAATTGAGGGGAGAGAAAATATGGTAAGAAAATGGTGTAAAATTCGTATATAAAAATGCACCAAAATCGAAAAGACACTAAAATCACTATATTTGCATGAAAACTCACAAAATTAAATACGTAGATTGTAGATAATAATCATCTTCTGTTGAGATCAAAAGTGGGACCATTGGAGTACTACTAAAGTATGGAGAATTTGTTGCTTGAAAACAAGGTGGTTCAACTACACAAAATGATCTTGGAATTCATCTTTTCAAATGAAAATATTGAGGCAAGATTTATGTTCAAGCATGCTGCGATTTCTTTCAAATGAAAGTTAATATAAAATTTCTCTAACAATTATTAGTAAAATCCTTAAAAATTATAACATGAGGATTGATAGATTGCAAAGATCAAATAATTAAAATAAAAAATACCCATAGCAATATCACTACAGAATGCACATTTATCATCAATGCAGTATAAAGAAGATGTGAATATAAGAGAAATTGCGAAAAAAATATTAATTTCAAATTTGACATCATCGTTTCAAACTGTTGTGTTTCATTTGATTCGATCGTTGTTAAATCTCGCACTGAGTTTGACTTTCATATTTTGAGGAAAATATTCATTCATCAATGATTTATTTTGCATATCATATCTCGTTGATTTAAGGTTTTATGTCTTGCTTACAAGATATTAGTGACACTTTTCACACATAGGTTGCATATACAATTTATTCCATATAGGTTTAAAATAAGTTATGTAGGAAAAGTTCGCTATTTATGAATTATGTCTGTATAAATAAACAAATAAGTGTTCATGTGATTTGAGATTTTAATACTTGAATGAAAAAGAGTTATTTATGTAAATACTAAAACCTAGTAAATTATAAATTCTGTATTAATTACCCAATTTAGATAGAGCACGCCAAGCAGTAAGAATATCCTATAAACAATTATTAAGCCAGTTTTCAGTGCAGGGTGTAGAAGATAGATTATATTATTCTACGTGA
Source organism: Fraxinus cuspidata (assembly GCA_903798385.1). Classification (NCBI taxonomy): domain Eukaryota; kingdom Viridiplantae; phylum Streptophyta; class Magnoliopsida; order Lamiales; family Oleaceae; genus Fraxinus; species Fraxinus cuspidata. The sequence goes on from CAIGRP010013062.1 coordinate 17,241, forward strand.
TTACTCAACTGTGGAAATTAAAAAATATGAATACCTGATATAATGTAGTAAACTCTAAGGGAAGCATTCATGGGCGCCCATGCCACGGGTCAATAATAAAAAAATACATTATTCTCGATTTGTAATTTCACAAAATTGTCAAAAACAATCCAAAGAAATCAAAGAACAACTTTCAATCTTGACTTTATCACTACTTCACTATTGTATTCGGCTGCAAGCACCACATAGGTTAAAATTCACTAATCTTAACTCATGCCAAGTAGCGTGATCTTCGAGTATGATTATACGCTCGAGCTCAAATTTGTTTTTCTTCAATTGCTCGTGAAGAAGAAATAGTTTGCTAAGAGATTATTCAATAATGCATAACAATGGGTGAACTTGCTGGAATAAAACAGACCTCTTTGCTACAGGTTCACACGAAATTTTAGATCTCTCAAAACTTGTTCGTCCCTTGATAATTTTCTTTACTTATATAAAGTCTCTTTCAAGACACGAATTCATCTTACCTAAAATTCATCAATTAAACACGATAAGAATAGTGTAGAAACATATTAGATTTATTTAATATGTTAAACAATTAACTTAAGGAAAGTTTTAATATGTTAAATAAATATTTCCTTGACTTTAATTATTTGACCAATCATATAATATTTAAGATGGTAGGAAGATCATTATGTATAAACTACAGTATGTAAACTAAAGATTGCATCCTGTTTTACAGATTGAAACCCTAATATCAGCAACAATAGAAATCTGTTGAAAACCCGTACCATCCATTTAGATAGAACTAACTGTCTTCCTGGACAAAATCCTGTTAGTCACATTTTTGGCACATAAACCTGACAATTATAAATTACTCTATATTAAGTAAGCCAATTAAAAAATAATATGTCATCTTCCCCTTTTGGCTTAGCTTAATTTCAAAAATAACTTCCTGATTTTTAATGTTATATTCGTGAGTGTTTGTTGTGTTTACCAAACTATATACATGAACTACTCCCCTTCAATTAGTTCTCGCGTATGACACACAGCTCCCCTAACTCACGCCTTTTAAAAATCGTGAAATAATTCAATGTATTACGTAGCAAATCTAAACCTAACAATTATGCAGCAAAGTAATAATGACATATAGCAATACCACTGCAAATTGGAAAGTTCATCATATTTATGACAGATCAAACAGCCTACATACTTTCATGTTTTCAACCAAGATCACATCACTTCAAAAGTAGTCAAAAAATACTACATACTTCCTTTTTTGAAATTAAAGGCCATCTTTCCCTACGGTCTAACTAGATGGGTTCAGCTGGCGTCTGGGTTTAGACGACGTAGTGGACAATTCCCCTTTACTAATTTTGTGTTGGAAATTTACTTAATCATGCACAGTGGAAAATAAAACAATTTTATATTCTCACCACGCATCTACTTTGTATTTAGATAGAAACTGTGTTTAGAATAATACATTTGTTGAATTTTGCAAACTCCTTTGCTGATTCTCGAACTCGAATGATCACAATTTGCAATCCAAGCTGTCCAATTGTCCAGCCTCCAATGGTGATCCACACAGAAAACAAGAATGACGACTAGTGCTTTTTTTTCTTGTGCTAGCAAGAATAATGAATAATTTACCATACCATTTCGAAACCCTAGCAGCCTATTAATATAAGCCTAAGCGGGTTTAGTTAGTCTCTTAAACTTAACTCGGTCCAATATTTAATTAATCAAATTAATTAAATCTGGTCCATAAATTAATTAATCCATTTAATTAATTCGTGCCAATTAATAAGTAACCCTTTTAATTAATTGTCCAACACTTGTCAATTAATTAATTGGTAAATCTCATTCTTCTAGTTCTCTTTTATGTGTGACCCAATAGGTTCCCAATCACGATACCTAATGACGTGAATTATTATTTTGATTTAATCAAAATCGATAAATTAAAACACTCATTTTAATTTATCACTAATTCACATTCGTCGTCCCAAATTGACATCTAACAATGTGTCAGGGCATTACATGTGACGAAAAATATCATGTAGCATGACAAAACCAAACTTGTTTGTTTACTGTGAACCTATAATCCTTTCGTCAATATGATCTGATCAATTATGAGATATGGATATATGTCAATCTCATTTATCGATCAATTCTTTTATTTTACTGTTAAGTCAATGTAAATTGAAAACTCTTTTTCGACTTATGAGTTCACCTTGGCTAAGATTTCATTATCAACTTAACTAGATGAAATGTAGATCATAAAGTTCACCTTGGCCAAGGATTTTATTATCAACTTAACTGGATAAAATGTAGATCATAATCTTTTACTATCTAAGAGTGACGAATCCTCTATCGATCATTCACAACCTTCATATGATTCTTGACATACCCGAACGATATTGTATTTGCGAACCTTGGCAGAGCAACATCCAACATCATCAAAATATGAATGTCCTCATATAAGGCATTATGATGACCTCAAGTCAAATAACAAATTCCACTACGGAACGTTAGAGATTAACCACTGACACTCAGATAGTTATCAATGTGAAATCTCTCCATCGGGTCTCCAATGTTTTGTTCTATAACAAAAACATCCACGTGTTCATTCAAGTGTCACCATACTTTAACTTGTGAGATCGGCTACTTACGTCACAAATAAAAATGCTACACGTGATGGTCTATCATAATAACGATATACGTATCTCGTTATTACTTTGACCGCAGATGATTTAAGATTCAGTTATATGTAATTTGTATCTCATAATCACAAATCCTTGTGATTAACAAATCAACAAGACTTAAATCTACGGATTCTATTATTTAATTTATTAGAATATTAATTCAATTAAATATTAGATATTGCCGTAAATATGCATCGATTATATATATATTAAAGTGTTTATGTACAAAGTTGATTGGACCTAGGGTATAACACTTACAAACTCCCACTTGCACCAGATCCAATCACATATGTATCTTATATCATAAGAGTATACATGACGATCATGTTTATGCTGCGACAACTCTTTGTCAGTTGATCTGTGATTTAATAACTTGTGAGAATTCCTTCTTTCTTCATTTCATTGTATTATCTTTCCAATAATATAATACCGCCTTAACACATGTTTGGATAATTGATGAGACCTTAGTTCATTCGCTTGCATGACGGCTCCATTGTTATCACAATGCAGAAGTGTGTGATGAACGATATTAGGAACTACTCGAAGTTCTTTAATGAGAGTACTGATTCATACCACAACTTTTGTTGCTTCCTAAAGCAATGATGTATAAGGCTTCTATTATTGAATCAACGGTTATTTCCGACTTGGAACCTTTCCAACATACTGTTTAAGAGTAAACCAATAGCCTAATTGAGATATGTTATCATTCTAGTCTGACTAGAAGTTAGCATCAGTGTATCCATGAACTCTCAGTTCATTTTCTCCATATAAAATCTTCTTGAGATTTTATCTNAGAGTAAGTCAATATCCCAATTGAGATACACTATCATTCTAGTCTGACTAGAAGTTAACATCAGTGTATCCTTAAACTCTTAGTTCATTTTCTCCATATAAAATCTTCTTGAGATTTTATCTAAATAGATTGGGATAAATTAAATAATCTTCTAAATCTATGTCTTTTGATCAACTTGCTTCTCCCATATTTATCACTGAAAAATTATTTGACAACTATAATTTCAACAGTAGAAATATAGAGGCGTTGTTTCCTATTATATGTTCCATACATATAATATCAGGAATACGACAATGCTCCCACTATCTTTTTGTAAACACACAATTCATCTTCAACTTTGATAAAATCAAAAATTTTGACTTTTACATCAAATCGAAGATTTCAGCGTCAAGAGGCTTGTTTCAATCCATACTAACCTTTTCTTGTAAACTTATTTACAACTTATGGGCCCTAATCTATTACGCAGGTCGACCAAGGTCCAAACCTTGGTTACATTAAAATCAAATTTTAATTAAATATTAAATTAGAGTCTTACTCTAATTTCAAGAAAATTTTAGAGAGGCACAGTTTACTTAAATTAAAATTTCAATTAAATGTCAAATTAGAGTCTAACTCTAATTTCAAGAATATATTGGAGTGGATAATTTAATTAAAATCAAATTTTAATTAAATATTGTATTAGAGTCCAACTCTAATTTAATTGAATTAACATTTTAATTTAGGATAAAACTCCTAAATAAAATAAAATTCAATTTAGGGTCAAAGTTTAATATTTAAGTTAAAATCCAATTTTATCGAAAATATTGGAAGTAAAATATTTAATTAGAATTCAACTCTAACGTAAATGGAAGTAACATTTTAATTTATGATAAAACTCCTAAATAAAATAAGATTCAATTTAAGGTCAAAGTTTAATATTTAAGTTAAAATCTATTTTTAACGAAAATATAAAAAGTCGTCAATTTTAATAAAATTTTAAACGGGTCAAAATTGATAATATGGGTCAAAACCCATTTGAAAATCAAATTTAAAACTATTTTAATATTTAAACTCAAAACCATTTCAAATTTACAATATGACCCCTTGTTTAAAATTATAAACAGGGCATTCAATTAACTTAATTACATGATAGGTTCTTCATTTTAAGAATTGTAAACTAACCCTTACATCATAATTGCAGGCGGGGGCCTGCAATTTCGAAAATTGCATCATTAGCTCCCGTCTCCACCTCTTACTAAAAACCTAAAAAATTATTTTTTTTTCTAGGGGACGTCGGCAGCCACGCCACGTCTGCCTTCTATGGTAGGAACCTCGTAATCAAGCGGCGGCATCCCACCGCATGCCCTACTTGAAAGTTGCTGTTGTGATCAGCAGTAGCGACATCGCTGCTGTGTTTTTGTACAGATTGTCACAGCGACAAGCGCCACTGCCAATTAGGTGCAGCATCGCACGCTGCAATGCACGATGCAACCCACTGAAGCACGCTGCATCGATGTGCGGTGCGTTGCCGCCATTGCAGCCGGTGGCGGCCTACCATCAGCCACCGCCACCCTTCTTCTTCAATCCATTTCCGACCCAAAAATTATTTTCTTTTCAAAATCAAAATTTTTTTAATATAAAATTAATTTTGTAAATTTTTAGATTCAAGAAAAATAATAACAATCAGCTTTTGATTGTTTTAACATGCAAGAACAATTTCTAACAAACACAAAATAGCCTCTGATACCACTGTTGGGAATTTAATTAATCATGCACAGGGGAAACTAAAACA
>CAIGRP010013069.1:0-12526 GCA_903798385.1 Fraxinus cuspidata
AACTTTCAACATTTTCTAGGTGGAAAATTATACCAATCAAACACAATTAATTACAATTCTCAGTAAAACAATTTCTAAGCAATTCAATTCCCTGGAATTCATTTTCTTTCCACCCATTTTCCACATTCGTAATCAAACGGACCCTAAGAGTTTGTTCGTGAGAAATTATTTAAATGATAAATACAATTTTTGGAAAAATATATAATTAAAACATAGAGAAAAATTATAAATTTGCATGTAAAATTATTTTATTAAAAAAATTGTGATTAAAATAAATTTCATATAAGTTGTGTCAAACAAATACTAAGAGTAGATGTTTGTTGCAGTTGCAGCTCCTGATTATCCATGATCCCCAATCTCCATTTTTACTGGCTCTTTTATCTTTGAGCTCATAATGTACACAATTTTTTTTTTGTATTTACTAGATCACCAAAATGTACACATCTAAATCCGTTTAGGTAGCTTCAATAAAATTACATTTGACTATTTTGAATAAAAATTGAATTTGAGTGATGACTTTAAATTTATCAAAAATTGAACAAAATAACGACAAGGAAATGAGTAATAAATACCAAAGAAATAGAATGTCGGAGTAATGCCAAGTATAATTGATGCAAAGTCGAAGCAAGAGTTGAACTCTTTGTCCTTAAGTCGAATTTACCCCCAATGGTGCCTACGAATGATGGCAATCAACTCATAAGATACAACGACAATTTTCTTGTATTAGTATCACTCCAAAACATAAGAATCAACTAATGAAATGAAAAACAGCTTTTATACAAAGTTTTGGCTAAGAAAATATGAAATTTTATGTTATACTACGATTGCATATCATTGAGAAAATGAAATGGATGTCCCAAAGTTCGTATTTATAAATGAAGAAATGTTGTGAGTGAAGTGCCGGGTCCCAAAACTCAACAACCTTTGTGAAGGGTCTCAACTTTTATTGTCTCTAGCTTGTTGCCCTTGCGTCGCTTGAGCATCAGAATCAGAGACTTTGTTGCTTGCATGTTGCTTGAGCAACTGCCTCATCGCTTGAGCGTTAAGCGAGCAACGGAGTTAGATAATACCTAGTCATTTTCCTTCAAACTTTGGACTGTAATTTCTCTTTTACCTGAAATTGGTTTGGAGATTCCAAATGCCAAGATAATTTACTCGACGAGTATAATAAGTTAGTCTATTTATTTTCATAATTTGGGGTTAACCGTATGCACTCCAGTGGTTAGGGGTGTAGAAGAGTTTTGAATGGGAACCTCCAATCGATAAAAGGGGGTTGGCTTGGAAATGAACATCTATAATATGTATGTAGCAAGATTAAAGTTTTGAGAGTCTAAACTTGCAATACCCTTGAATGACACTAAGTGTGGGCTTTTATATTTGAGTAAGATAAACGAGACCCGTCAAATGATAGGACACATGGCCTTATCATACCAATTGACATTTCTTGTCTTATACTTCAATCAATCAAGACATTAAAATGCTAGGGACGCTTTCGTATCCTTAAGTCCTAGCTTAGCAATTAGGATTTGACCATATATGAGTGCAAAGGCGGCGATTGCAGTGAATTGTCTTGTCAATCAATCAACACAATATGTATTAAGGATCTTGACATCGCCTCGTCAGGACCTGTTCCTATATGGGGGGTCTATCTAAATAGGGTCAGTCCATTTATATAAGGGGTCATCTTATATATAGTAGGGTCATCTGTGTCGTTGTGTAAGGCGTGGGGCCCCTAAACTGTCCACCACACAATTTAATCAGTGTCATGTGCGGTATTTAATTTATCTTACGAGTAACAATAGTCCCTGAAGTTCAGGTTTGATTATTTATATGATGCGTAAACTTTCTAGTCTAAAAAAGAAAAAAATATTCTATTAGTTGAAGCTTGCGACGAGGCTGAGGGATATGTGACGAGGATTTGGAAGTAAAAGGCGAGTCTATTTGATAGCTGAAGCCTAGATAAGGCTGAAAGGTGCTAGGCCAGGCCCTTGAAGCATATGTCGAGCCTCTTTAGCAGTTGAAGCCTGTGATAAGGCTGAAAGATGATATGCGAGGCCCTTGAAGCATATGTCGAGCCTCTTTAGTAGCTGAAGCCTGTGATAAGGCTAAAAGGTTCTAGGCAAGGCCCTTAAAGCATATGTTGAGCCTCTTTGTAGCTGAAACCTGTGATAAGGCCGAAAGGTGCTAGGCAAGGCCCTTGAAGTATATGTCGAGCCTCTTTAGTAGCTGAAGCCAGCCAGGTGACATGCTCTAATGATTTGAATGGCACGTTGATTCCCAATAAAAAAAGTTAGGTGGTGTGGTAATTTTCAAGGCTCGAGCTACGTGCGCATTTAATGCGCAATGATGATGATATTTTACATCCGGCAAAACCCATGCGAGTTTATAGTGCGTGTTTTGCATGACTTTATCAGGGCCTAGATTTGAATTTTTAGCAAGCGCCCTTTAGTTTTAACACGATATATGAGACTATAGGTGGATGAAGGAAGATCCAATGGTGAGGGTTCATTTATCAAGCATATATAAAAGGCTAAAAACCTAAATTTTTTCCTTTTCTTCACTCTGCGAAAATTATAACGCTTAAGTGCTAAATATTCTCACTTAACTTAGCATTTTCCTGCTGTCTCCGATGATCAACTCCTGTTCTTTCTCATTTCAAAGCGTTCCAGATCTCATGTCTAGAGTTTGCGTAAGTATCCATTACTATCGAGGCGTTTCTTTCATCTGTTGAGTTAGATGGCTTCTTATTCAAAAAGAATATTTCTGAGGGGTCTTCTAGGGTAAACATGGTGTTGATCTGTGCCGAGGTGGGTATCCTCCAGTGATTCCTACTGAACGAATCATGTAGGCAATGGGGGCCCTCATAGAATATGGATGATGCCATATGGCCCCATAGATTATAGCATTAGATGGAGGGCCTCCTTGTGGCCAACTGATATAAAAGAGAATGAGTTGGAGGGTTTTAGGGAGAGGTTTAGGATCTCAGACAATATCGAGATGTTGGTGTCGACCCCTGAGGAAAGAGCCCGTTTCCCTAGGGAGAGGTGTGTGGCGGTGAGCGAGACGATTCTGGGTGGGGGGATAAAACTTCATCTGCATCATTTCTTTAGGTATATCCTTAGGTAATATAACCTAGCCCCCACCCAGTTAGTACCAACTGCATGGAACTAGTTAGCAGGCCTTTCTTCTTTGGAAGAAGGTCACTCTTGGCGAGGATATGCCTCTGGCGGGGAGAGTGATTGTAAGGGATGGTACATCATGAATCCCTGGGGTCGACATTCTCCTTTCACCTGGGGAACCCCAACCTCCATCAAGAATTGGAAGTCATCCTGATTTTGGGTTAGGGGTCGCTGGCAAATAATGGAAGGAGATGTGGTCGCAGAGATCATCGTACCGACCCAATACCACGAGTATAGTGAGTCGAGCCCTTATTTAATGTCATGTTCCTTTGTTACGTTTATTCTCATTTGTTTCATGTCTAACACCAGCTTTATACAGCTGCAGTTAACCAGTTTGACCTCGAACCATCTGAATGGGCCATCATCAAGGTAATATACGAGCTGCTTTCGGAGAATATGTATTTTAAGAACGTTATTGGCAAGCGGACCTCTTCGTTACACACCAATTGATGGCTACAAAAGGTAAAATAGGATGATTCGCTCCTTTACTTGTTAACTACTTTTTCCTATAGTTCTTAAATGTTTCTTTTGTCTGCAGGAAAACATGACAAAAAGGAGTATGTGAAGCTAAGCCTGCTCTAGCTGAGGAGTTTAGGGAAAATACATAAGAAGAAACCTTTGAGCGACAACTCTTCTTCCTATAAGAATCAATGAGACGAGCTAGCTCGTCTATCAAAGATGAACCCTTCATCCCTTCCAGAGAAAAAAAGGGAAAAGAAGGAAAATGAGGCGAATGCTCCTCTGGAGACGCCTCCCAAGAGGAAGTTGGTTTTATCAAAGAATACTGGGCCCGACACTCCTCCCAAATGCCAGACTACCATTGGGGTTACTTCGGCGACCCATTCTTGCCAAACCAATTTTCTCTATGAAGGTTGGGAGGCAGATGAGGCGGTTGATGAGCGGGCTAGCTTGGTGAGAAAGAAGAAGGGAAATGAGGTGAAAAGTGTCCCATCTGAAGGGAAGGCCCAAAACTTCTTGGGTGGGAGGTCGGATGAAATTGCCCCCACAGTCATGGAGATGTTGCTTGCTGAGGTCCAGGGGGCTGCGAAGATCCATCATAAGTATTGGACTGATAAATACCCTTCGTATGCTAAGACTTGGGACACGGTTTGATATGGTGGAGGCTGGGCTCGCCCTGCAAGCTCGTTCTCAGGGCTTCTTTCTAAATGCCCAAATGGAAGCGATGCGACTGCAGGGCCTCAACAAAAAGTATATCCAAAGAGCCTAACACACTGAAGCTACCCTGACTAAAGCCAAGGCTGAAGCATCTTCTGCCAATGAGACCATTGAGACCTCCAAGTTAAAGTAAGTCGAGGCGGAGCCGAAGGTGGAAGTGCTTTCCAAAGAAAATAAAAACTGAGAAAGGAAACCTATCTCTGCAATGCTGAGGTGAACGCTCTGACGAAGCGAGTAAAACATTCTGATAATCTTTAGAAGATTACTTCGTCAGCCTTGGAGGCTGGTAATAAGGAGAAATGGACATTGAAGGCTCGTGTTGACGAGCTGACTACTGAGACCTCCCGTTTAGGTGATCAGTTAAAAAAGGGCAGGAGAGGCAGTGGTGAACGAGTATTCTCCCACTTCCACAAGACAAGTGAGTATGACGGGCTCAGCATACACTAGAGGATGGTCACCTATTACGAAGTCTTTGGAAGGTTGGCTGAGCTGCACCATCAATTGGAGCTGTCTTTTTTGAAAGATGAGTTATTTGCAGATGAGCCTTCAACCCCAGCCAATGAAGGAGGGGATTCAGTAGAAGAAGTGGGCTCTCTGGGGAGCCTCAGCAGGATAATGCCGTTTACTTAGATTATGTTCCTTTGTAACAAGTTCAATTTTTGTAACCTCATCCCTTGTAATGAATTCAATTTTAATTTTAATTCGATCCCATATTGCGACTAACTGTTATGGAGCTTTCCATAACTAATTTTTGAATAACTTTATGGGCTTTCCATAATTGTTGTCTCTCTCGTTGCAGTTCTGTAGGTGGCGTGAATCGCCCATAACACATGAGGGAGCTCCTCCACCTACGCACCCTTTGATGCATCAAGTTTCTTCTTCAAGAGGTGCTTTATAGTATTGTTGACTGCCTTAACTTGGCCATTTTCCTGGGGGTGGTGAGGGGAGGAGAAGTACTTTTTGATACCCAATTCGTCACATAGGTCTCTAAGCTTCTTGTTGTCGAACTACCGCCTGTTGTCTGTAACGATTGAGTGAGGGATTCCGAACTGGCATATAATGTTCTTTCATATAAATTTAGAAGTGTTTGCTTCATCCATTTTAGCAAACGATTCTATCTCGACCCACTTAGTGAAGTAATCAATGGCGACAATCTCATGGCTCGCACTTCCCTTTCCTTTTGGCTTAGGCCTTGTTAGATCGACCCCCTATTTAACGAACGGCCAAGGACTGGATACTACTGTCAATTCTTGGGATGGTTGTCTTTGAATGAAGGAGAAGCGCTGACATTTATCACACCTTTTCACAAATTGTACAGCATCATTTTTCAAAGTTGGCCAGTAGTACCCTTGCCTCAATATTTTATTAGCCTCCTCCCCTTTAGTACACCGTAAGAGGGGGATGAAAAGCCCATTTTGTAAAGTACTTCCTCTTGGAGTACATAGTGGGCGGCTCTTCGTCTGAGCTTGTGAGCTTCTTTCTTACTTTCCAACAAGATGTGATCTTTGAGGTAAGCTATAAAAGGTTGCATCCATTGTGGGGTTCCTTCAACCCAAGTCACCTCTGCTACTTTGGTTGTAGAGGGCCTGGGGAGGTATTCAACCGATACAATTTTGAGCAATTCTGAGTCTTTGCTGCTGGCCAATTCGATAGGGCATCTGTATGCATGTTCTCCATTCTTGGGATTTGGGTTAACTCAAACTTTTCAAAGTATGGGATCAGGTCCATAACCTTCTTTAGGTACGCTACCATACCCTTATCTTTGGCTACAAAACTACTACTGACCTAACTTATAGCCAGCTGGGAGTCACTGCAAACTGCCAAGTTCTTAGCCTGCATTTCTATGGCCAATCTGAGGCCCGCTAGAAGCGCCTCGTACTCAACTGCATTGTTGGAGATCTTAAAGCCAAACCACATTGCACAATTAAGCTTGTAACCCTCTGGGTTCTCCAATAGTACACCAGTCCTTGATCCTGTTTCCCCGGAGGATCTATCACCAAATAATTTCCAGGCTGAGGGGTCTGTCGACTCCATCAATATATTGATGTTTGTTGCCTCTGTGAATTCTGCTATGAAATCCGCCACTGCTTGCCCCTTCATTGAGGTTCTTGGTTGATATGAAATCTCAAATTCACTTAATTCTACAACCTATTTCATCAGCCTCCCTGAAGCGTTTGGCTTTTGAAGTACCTGCTTGAGGGGGAGGCTCGTCAATACACGTATGATATATGCTTAAAAGTAAGGCCTCAGCTTCTTAGAAGCGATCATAAGGGACAAAGTAAGCTTTTTTCATGTCAGTATAATGTGGTTCAGCTGGTAGGAGGGCATTGCTTACGTAGTAGAAAGGTAATTGAGTGCCGCTTTCCTCCCTTACCAGCACTGAACTCATAGTTTCGGTGCTTACGGCCAGATATAGTAGCAACGCTTTTTCCTCCTTGGGTTTCGAGAGAAGGGTGGCTTGGCCCATTGGTTTCTTCAACCCTTGGAACACCTCTTCACATTCTTCGTTCCACTTGAACCTTTTCCCCTTTTTAAGATTTTAAAGAAAGTGAGGCATCTATCTGTAGCTTTGGAGATGAAGCAGTTCAGCGCTGACAAGCGCCCCGTCAAACATTGTACTTCTTTGGGCTTATTGGGGGATTTCAAGCGACATCAAAAGCTCATTTCAATGGACTCGGCTTGATTCTATATTTTCTCAAGATTTCGAAGGTAGCTTCCAAGTGTTCAATGTGGGCTACAGACCTGAGGCTCTCACAAGCATGTCATCGATGTATACCTCCATTGTTTTGCCTATAAGGTCGGAAAACATCATGTTGACTAGCCATTGATAGGTTGCGCCAGCATTTTTCAATCCAAAAGGCATGACTTTGTAACAGTAGAGGCCTCTATCAGTGATGAATGAGGTGTTTTCCTCGTCTATTGGGTGCATAGAGATCTAGTTGTATCCTGAGTATGTATCCATAAAACCTAAGAGTTCGTGGCATGTAGTAGAATAGGCTAGCTGGTCGATCCTTTGAAGCGGAAAACTCTCTTTTGTGTAGCTTGGTTGAGGTTGGAGAAGTCTATGCAAACTCTCCATTTACCATTGGCTTTCTTTACTAAGACGGGGTTGGATATCCACTTTGGGTATACTGTCTCCCTGATGAACCCATTAGATATGAGTTTTTGTGCATCCTCTTTTAGGGCTATGTATTTCTCTGGGTTTAGGGCTCTCCTTTTTTTCCAGTGAGGGTTGAACTTTGGGTCCACATTAAGTCGGTAGCAACTGACCTTGGGATCAATGCCCACCATGTCCTCGTGTCTCAACGCAAATATGTCTAAGTTGTTGAGAAGGAAGTCTTTGAGCCTTGTTTTTTCTTCTAATTCTAGCTCCTTCCTTATTTGTAACACTCTAGTGGGGTCATGTAAGTTCACGAGGAAAGATTCAAGCTTTTCTATCGGGGTCGCCCGCGAGTTTGATTCGATGATCCTGGGTCTAAATCCACCTTAATGATCTCTTCTTCAAGGACGTCTATCATGTTAACATCTTCCTCTTTTTCAGGGATAGGACATTTTTCAAGTGCGTCAACCATTTTGGCATCCATCAAGACCATATTTACATCGCGGAGCTCGAATTTTTCGTAAGGAGCTAAGATAGCATTCCCTTAATCCCATCAGATCTCCTCGCACCATGGCAATTCTTTCCTTGGTGGGAAATTTCATACATAGATGATGTATGGATGTTACGACCTACAGTTATTTTAAGGTGGGTCACCCTTATACTTCGTGGTAGGCAGATCAGTAGTGTACAATGAGGAACTCCATGAAGTGGTGAGCCTTATATGGGGGCTCTCCCATTTCCACTGCCAATGTGATCCTCTCTCTGGGGAAGATGCTATCCCAGTAAAACCATATAAAGGAGTGGTCATGGGGGCGAGTTTGTGGTCCACCATCATTTTGTCAAAGGTGGTTCCGAACATGATATTAACGAAACTCCCATTGTCCACCAACATGCGTCTCAGTCCATTCCTGGCTATAACAGCTCGTACCACCAACGCGTCATAGTGTGGGTAATGAATTCCCACGGTGTCCGTCGGGGAGAAAGTTATTGGTGGGGTATTCCTAGACCCGCGACCAGTATGATTGATCAAGTAGCTTCCTTTGGGCGTTCTTGGAACCCCCTATGTGTGTACCACCTATGATGGTGTCAATTTCTCTGATGTGGATGTTATCAGGGTTGGCTGGAGGCTCTCTCTTAGGCCTTTACCCTCTTATCATGTTTCTATCTTCCTCATGCTCCCACCAAGGTGATTTATTCCTGCGGTGTCGCTCGCCTCATTATGCCTAGGCTCTCTCTCTCTCTCTCTCTTGCCTAGGCTTGGGTGCACTTCTTTATGTTTGACAGACGTTTCTACCCCCAATGCGGGGGCCAGTTGGTTCTTCATAATATGGCCTGGACGGGCAATTCTCAGTATTGTGGCTATTGGTTTGATGATATGTACAGTATTGCCTATCTTGAGGCTCTCTGTTTCTCCCTCCGTCTCTTCCTCTGGATGGAATCGGCTGGCTTGGGGCCTCAGGTCCGACTTCTTCGTACGCCAAATAGGGCACTGAATTTAGCTTGGCTGTGGCCAACGCTTGGGGGCTATTATGTGTCCTGCTTGGGTCCAATGTTGGTCCATTAAGTGGGATACATAGCCTATTCGCTGTCTTTGAGGGGGTGGAAGTCCCAGTGAGGTTCTATTGCGGTGGTCAATCAGTTCCTCATTAACAATTTCGCTTCTCATCATTTCCACTAAGGCATCATAAGAGGTGAGATTTTTTTTCGCCCGTTTCTCCAAAAAAGGGTGCTCATGTTGAAGCCTCCACTTATGGCAGAAATGGCCTCCCTATCTATAACCTGTACGCAATAGCATTTCGTCTGTGAAGTGAGCCAAATAGCTTTTCAAGGTTTCACCTACCTACTGCCTCATGTCTCGTAGCCTTTGGATAGGGGCTTCTCCTTCTTTACTAGATAGGTATTGATTTAGAAAGTCTTTTAGAGGTCTGGCCAACTTCTGATGATGCTGGCTGGGATGCGGCTGTACCAAATTTCTGCAGCCCCCGTTAGCGTGAGATAAAAAGCTCTACATTTGTGCACTGGCGAAGCTCATTGCAGAGATATATGGGTGTTATAGTTGTTGAGGTGCTTCGTCGGATCACCTTTTTCTTCATATTTGGGTATCTTTGGAGACACCAAGTGACTTGGAACTCAATTCTTGAGAGAAGGGCAAGCTTTTGTCATCATCATCCAACTCGAATGATTTGCATGGACCACCAAAATCATTTTCCTCTGCCTGATAATGAGGGGGTTGTCACGTTCCCGCTTGGTTTCTCAAGTTTGCCTCGTCTCTCCTCTCTCGCCTATTCTAGGCTGAGGTGGAATCCCATGAGGTTCATATAA
This sequence comes from Fraxinus cuspidata, assembly GCA_903798385.1. Lineage (NCBI taxonomy): Eukaryota > Viridiplantae > Streptophyta > Magnoliopsida > Lamiales > Oleaceae > Fraxinus > Fraxinus cuspidata. The sequence goes on from CAIGRP010013069.1 coordinate 9,778, forward strand.
TTGGTATTGTTCTTCCCCTCTTTGAATCGACCTATTTCTAGGCATTGAGTGTCCAATCCAATCGAAAACGCTGTTGGATCTTTGATGTTCATGTTCTTGACTGTATTATGTTGGAAAGTTTCCCTCATATGGCATGTTATCGTCGGGTCGGCTAGTAATGTAGTTAGTGGAGGTATTTACTTCCACCTTCCTCTCTGTTGGGCTGTCATTATACATTTGAGGGTATGCTGTTGTGTCATTCTCCTCACCTTCTTGGGGAACATTCCATATCGAGGAGTCTAGGACCCTGCCTGCTGGTGCATTTGCATGAGTAACTGCTGTATGGAAGTGTTCTATTGGGCCATGTTTCTCATATATGCACCCATTTCCCCTGCTTCCTTGGCTAAGCGTGATGTGGTACCGCTTCGCCTGTGTTAGTGAAGGGGTGACGTATATTCACATTTGTACGGAGGACCTTTTCTTCAGAGGCCTCTTGCTGCCTATTTCCACCATGCGTTCCTTGGTGGCTGGAACTCATAGCGAATGTTCGACTGAGTTAAAAGTAGGCATCTTTGATGTTTGTTCTTTGTGGCGGTCATGACCTAGCCCTTCTCCAAGGTTCTGCTTCAAATGGCTTTTACCACAAGGATGTTCGTGGTTATGGTACTGAATTTTCCACAGATGGCGCCAATCTGTTCATCTCAAAAAATGTATCAATGATGTGGCCAACAAATCCTAAAGCCTCTCACGTCCATGCAAGCTGAATTTTGACACACTTGAACAAATCGTTAGTCACATGTGGCCTCATCCGGAGGGGATGGGATTAACCGCATACACTCCAACAGTCAGGCTAGCTAGATGAATAATTTAGGTTTGGAAGAGTTCGACTTGGGAATGAACAACTAGAAAATGTATGTAGGAAGATTATAACTTTGAGAGTCTTAACTTGCATTACCCTTGAATGCCACTAAGTGCGAGCTTTTATACTTGAGTAAGATAAATGAGGCCGTCGGATGATAGGACAGGTGGCCTCATCAGACCAATTGACCTTTCTTGTCTTATACATCAATCAATCAAAACATTAAATGCTAGGGCCACTTTCGTATCCATAAGTCCTAGCTTGGCAATTAGGATTTAACCATATAGGTGTGCAGAGGAGGCGATGATAGTGAATTTTTTTGTCAATCATTCAACATAAGATCTCTTAAGGATCTTGTGATCGCCTCGTCAGGACCGGTTCCTACATAGGAGGTATGTATAAATGGGGTCGGTCCATTTATTTAAGGGGTTACCTTATACATAACATGGTCGTCTGTGTCATTGTGTAAGGTATGGGGCCCCCAGACTGTCCACTACGCAATTTAATCAGCGCCACGTCCGGTCTTCAATTTATCTTATGAGTAACATGTTTCATAAGTGTTTTAAGAGATTTTAAGTCTCAAATTCTCGTAGAAGATGCCCCACTTCATACTTACATAGATGATCTCCTATAGTATTATATCATACATTTCTTGTCTAATTCCAAGATGTAGAAATCATTAAAAGTAAACACTCATCCTTGAACATCTTTTATTCAAACACTTTAGATTTGTAGAAATGGTAGTAAGTGTTTTACACCGAATCTTTCATAACTTAGTTGTCCCATTGAATCAAGATCTTGTGATCTCCAATCTATAAGGTTGGGTTTCCACTATGTTGATTCCATTTGATAGGCTTTAGGCCCATTCCCCTAAAAAATGGTACACTTGATCTCTTGTTAGTCCTTTCATCAATGGATCCACTATGTTTTTCCTTGATTCAACATAGTTAATACATATCAATTTTTTAATAGTATTATATCTTCGACGAATATGTCAAGATTTACCATCAGACATACTATTTTGTGCTCTTACAATTATCAATTGATTATTATAATGTATATTAATCACATGTACCAATTTTTCCCAACGGAATATATTCGAGAAAATTACGAAATCGTCCAGCTTCTTCTCCGATCTTATCTAAAACAATAAACTCAGATTTCATCGTGAATCGAGTTATACAAGTTTGTTTAAATGATTTTAGGGACACGTCTCCGCCTTTAATAGTAAACATATAACTACTTGTAGACTTTGAATCATTTGCGTCAGATATCCAATTTGCATCGGTATATTCTTTTAACACTGCATGATATCTTGAGTTGTGTAATCCATAATTAACCGTATGTTTTAAGTATTTAAGTAATCGGGCTAAGGCTTTCTGTTCATGAAATTTCGCAAGTGTATGGACCGTGACAAGTAATAAAGTGAATTTATTAAGTCTGAATATCGTCCCACAGATACTACAATCTACTATAAATTTTTAAACTAACATAGTTTCAATTTAAATTAAATTAGTAACTAATGATCAAATCAAGTTTTGTTTTCTAAACGAAATTCTAAATAAATAAAATAACGAACTATTAAATAAAATAACAAACTCAAATTAAAATTGTAGATAAGATTATGTGATTGGATAGTTAGGATTTCCGATTTCACTTAGGTTATTTATCATACATTTAATTCCAATTCGTTCAGCCATTTTTCATATGTGCCAACGATCTAATTAACCTATTTTATTTAGTGATGTCTTTCAAGCAATACTAATCATATTCATATGCCCAAACTAATTATATCTCTATATAAATTCACACACATATGAACATATTTATCTATAAGAATTTAACAAAGATCGCACAACTTATAATAACTATATTAATTATTACATGAGCTAGAATTATACATCACCTCTC
>CAIGRP010013077.1:0-10184 GCA_903798385.1 Fraxinus cuspidata
TCCCAGAGGGATTCTGGTGTTGCCTTTCTCCTTTGTCTTCCAAAAGTCACTCAAGACACAGAATAATGTAAACAAGCCCAAATCATCTCCTGTGGATCCTATTAGTTAAGTTCAGAAAAAGAAAACCTCTAAAAAGAGAAAAAAATCGAGTGTAATTGTATAACGATATCAAAGTATGAAAATTGGCAAGGAACTAGTGTAATTTATAAACTATGTCATTTTTAGTATTGTCGCAATATTGTTTTATATTTTTATCATCATTAAATTCATGGATAAAAATCTCAAAGTATGGCGTTGATTAAATTGTGCCCGCACTCAACAATATACTTGGATCCGCCCTTGTTCTCAAATATGTCATACTTGTGAACTTTAATGCGAAGCAGGACCAGTTCTGGAACTATTAATGGGTATTCAAAAACTTCATCCCAAGTTGGTATTCAAAAACTTCTATTTTTTGACTTAAAAATAGAAGATAACTTTTTAGTTATAAGTTGGATTTAGGGGATGGTTATTTAGATGTTTTTTTTCTTGTAATTTTTAGCCAAATTGGTCTTTTTTCTGTTGGATATTGATTTCCTGTTAAAATATGTCTAACTTTTTTCCCAGTTCTTAATAATTTTTACTCAATTTCCTGTTTAATAATGTAAAATGAGGGGAATCTGGGGTTAAAAGTTCTGTTTTATTTTATGTCTTTTTATATTATTTGGAATTTTCTGTTTACAGTATTGGATTGCCTAATCAAGTTTATATGATTTGCACTCTCTTCAATTTAGATAGACTGCGTTGGGTGTTGAGAAATCTGGAAAAATGGACAATTTTGGTGACATTCCTGATGACATGATTATCAATATCTTCTTAAGGTTTCCTGTGAAATCTCTGTTGCGATTCAAGTGCGTTTGCAAATCATGGTGTTCTATCATTACAAGCAGCAGGTTTAGTTATGAGCATCTGGATATGGCACTTGCAGACAGCAGAAAAGCTCGTCTTCTCGTAATGCATCATGCTTTCGAAACCAGCATGAAGAAGAACAAGTGATTACTGGTACTAACGACACCAACACATTTAACAATTCCTAAAGAGCATCCTTGTTATTTTACAATTATGGGAACCTGCCATGGTCTATTATGTCTTTTTGACGACAAGTCAGAGATATGCCTGTGGAATCCAGCAACTAGAGAAATAAAATATATACCATCGTCCCCAATCCCTCCTCCACCCACAATCCATGGCGACGAGGATGCTGAATTTGGGTTTGGTTTTGATTGGAAAACTAGAGATTATAAGGTGGTCAAATTGCTTAGGAATTATTATGATGTTGAAAACTATTATAACTATGGCTATCAAGTTGAAGTATACAACTTGAGTACAAATTCTTGGAGAGAAATTGACGTCGACGTGCCATTTCACGATCATGAGAGGGGTTATCCGACGGCCTACATGAATGGAACTTATTATTGGTGGGCGCGGTCCGTCATTATTTGTTTTGACATGAGCAACGAGCAATTTGGGACGATTCACTTGCCTAAAATAGATTTTCCACTTAAAGAGAGAGATATTTTGAGACTCTCTTTCACTGAATATGATGGATCGTTGGCGGTGATTTTTTATGTAAGAAATGAAAATGACACATGGTCTGAACTGTGGACAATGAATGGACATGGCATGGCAGTTACTTGGACCAAGCAATTTTCGGTAGGATGGTTGGAAGGATTGTTACATCCAATAGGGAGTTATAAGAACAATAGAATTCTTTTCGTAAATGGATGCCATGAAAGGAATATGATAATCCCTTATGATCACGAAACAAGAAGTGTGCAAATTGCTCTTCCAATTGATCCTGAGAAAAGGATGGGCTATCGTTGTGCGGCAACAACTGTCGCATTTTACACTGAAAGCTTAGTTTTCCCTGGACGGAAATGAATTTATGCAAACTCCAAACTTCCAAGTTGGTGTAATTTAATATTATCATCGGTATGTTTTGCTACTTTTCCATGCTTTAATTATTTTGGATAAAGATTTTAATTTCAATAACATTAATTACCAAGTCTGTTTCATTGTGACAGTTTATTTTCAGAAATTAATTGTAGCTTCAATAAAAACATTCCAGTTGAGATGTGATATGATTGCATCATGATGTCTAAGGACATGATCTAATAGATCGTTGTATCGAGTTGTTGGATCATAGTCTCTTACCATAAAAATGGTAGCATGCACAGTAGAGATGAAATTTCGAATGTCTTTGATGCCGAATAAATGATCGACATTTCTGTAACTAGAATTGTCACGACCTCTCTTCTCTTGTCTTGTACCCAAAATGTCATTCTTCATGTTTTTCAAGTCTGAAAATGGCATCTTATTACTACTCTTCCCAAAAGTTTAATGCCATGCTTATGTATAGAATGGGTATCGGATTGTTGACTAGTTCCTTTACTCCAAGGTCCTACGTCAAGTATGGGAATAAATTCTGAAAAATTGATCCATTATGTGTTTACCTAGTATAATAGTCGCGTGCATTGTATATGATATAAGAATTCGTTGCCACCTACCAACCTTTAGTAGTCCTAAGGATCCTACAAAAAGGTTTGTGACAGTAAATGTTAATTGTAAAACAAAATGGAAATTTAACACAAATTAAAATTATATTTTCACGTTTTGCATTCTACTTCAACCATGTCCTTACTTTAAAAATTAGTAGAACTCATGACTACTTTTGAAATTAATAACTACTTTGATAAACAAAATTCTATTATTTTATTTTTTGAAAAAAAAAAAAAAACTTAATTATTTAAAAGCTGAGTCATTAATAAAAATTTTAAGCTTAGCCAAACATGCTCTAAATCATAGGACTAAAGTTAGAACTATTTAACTCCATATTTTCTCCAACCAAACCACAATTTAAGGAGATGGTGAAATCCAGGCATGTAATTCGTGATGGCAGGCCTCCTATAACTTGCATAATTGATATTGCAAAGGAGTTTCAACTTCCATTTTCTTTCGTCCATTTAGTACAAGCTGCTTTTGGCCTTTATTTTGTGTCCCTAAGCTCATAGATGCTCTCGAGCTTCCATTGAAAGGAGACTATAACTTGGACAAATTAGTAACAAATGTGCGAGGAATGGAGGGTTTTCTTAGGCTCTGAGATCTTCCAAGTTTCTGTCGTACAATTGATCTATCAGATTCTAAACTTCAACATGTTGTGTTTGAGACTCATTGTGCCGCCATCAGCTATGGCCTAATAGGCTAATACTGAGCACATTTGAAGAACTAGAAGAGTTCTCATTAGCCCATTTTCGCACTAAATTTCAGAAAGTATACACAATTGGACCCATGCTTGCCAGCTTGAAAACAAAGACAACGATGCCCATTTTGGCATGATTTAGTGAATAGTGGGAAGTCCTTTTTGTTGGTTATTCCAGCTAACCAGATTTTCGAGGAGTTCCAGGTTCCAAGAGTGCATTTTCAGGGCACAAAACACTAGGTAAAAAATAGTGAATCGAGCACCACAAGAGGAAGCTCTTGCCCACCTGGCTATAGGTGGGTTTTTGACACACATAAGATGGAATCCTAGTCTTTTTTTTTGTTGACATAAGAACTCCCAGCCATTACCCGCCGCGGAGTTCCGACCACCTCGAATGGGTGAACGCCTGATCATTGTGAGTGTGCACTAGGTAAACCCCGCTCCATGTGCAGTAACCTCCAAACCACACAGGAGAGGTAAACCGGATTAGGCAAACTCGGTGTGATGGGTTCGACCGAAAAAAGTTTTAGCAGAGGATTCGAACTCGTGATATTTGGTCTCCGCGTTCTCCTACTCTACCAACTCTTAAAAGATGGAATCATGCGTCCACTGTTCATTCAAGAAGCATTTATGTGTTTCCCATCTTACCCTCAAATCCTTCTAGCAGAATAATTCCTATACTAAGGGTCTAATGTTCTTTTTGATGTATGCAAAAATATCTCCTCCTCTGACCAATAATAGTGCGCTACCGAAAGATTTGATTCAAAATTCTCTCGAAAAGAAAAATCTTGGGTTCTCCAACTACCCATCAAACAATCAATTTGACTATTGAGTCACAGTCAGAACCATTGTCCCAACATCGACACCACCCAACGTCGCCGCCTCAAACACATACAGCTGACACGTCAATCCTCACAGTTTGCCTCTATTAATCCCACCACAAACCGTCAGCACCACCACTGTCAATCCCATCACAAACCATCGACACCACAATTGTTAGTTCCATCACACAAGAAACTACTTTTTTCAGCTTTCGGTTTCCAATCCAGAAGGTAAAGTATCGTAGATTCTTTTCATTCTAATGCTAATTAGACCCATTTCCAATAAAATTCCAATAAGAACAAAATCAATTTTTGACTAGCGAATTGGATTAACAACATATAATCAAATAATTCAAGAAAATATGTACTTGTGGGCTGTATTCGGGTTCCATATCGAGCAAGAACATGAACCCCATATCTGGCCCCGACTCTCACTTTCAAATAAAATTGAACATGAACATGAATTGGTTTTGTTCGTATTTGTTGATTTCGTTGCTGCAATTTTTTGTGCGTTTCTTCTCCACACGACTGGGTATTGTATAATTCAAGGTAAAGCTCTTGCGTCCTGGAAAAGTAAAAAGCAAGCCACAATCTCTAGATCATCTATAGAAGCTGAATACATCTAAATTGGGTGAACACGTAAATATTTGTGTCCATTTTTAGCTGCATTTTCTCAATTCCATTTTCGTTCAAAGCCAAACTCGACCCACGTTTTTCCTAACAACAATCAATTTATATTTTATTATTATTATTTTGACAAATAACTGCTCTAGTGTTGAGTTCAACTAATGAAAAATGAAGAAAAAATTATAACAGAAACTAGTAATTAAAAGAACTATTATTCCAAATTGAAAACGAAATATGAATGCCAAAAGAAGTAAAAATGATTAGATAGAACTAGTAGAAATAGAAAACAATTTTAATCTAGAATTATGGATACATGCTTTTTTAACGTTCTCACAAATACAAAAAAAAAAAAAAATTCAATATCCATATTAAGCAAACTCGTTCCTTTTCGGCGTTTCCAACATATGACATAACATGCTAACACTACAGAGATATATGAATTAAAAAGCAATTAAACATTGATGAGGGGTGGGGCTGGATACCTATCTGTCCATACCAGAGGAGTCGAGGAAGGGCTGGATAGTATTGAGGGGTGGGTGGATTTGAGATATCATCAAATTTAGCCCATGTATGATAGATATTAAAATCAGATTTTTAGTAAATTTTGATAAAAAATGATGAAATGTGTGGTTGAATAGTTGCGAGTCTTATAAAATATGTGATTAAAATTAATTGTTGATTTTGACTTAAAATTTTAATTCAAACCAAACATGGGCTTAATATCTTTTCCGTTTATTCGTTATTTTATTTTTGTCAAAGAAAAAGAAAATAACTTATTTTATTACTTATTGCTAAGGTGTTGCCAAAAGTGTGACCCCACAAAAGGCCATGTTTTAAGCTAACCGCATACATGTTCTCTTTATGATGCATTATTTTGAGTCTAATAAATATTGAATCAAGATTTCACTTGGAATTGAATCACATGAAAATACTTTACTTGGAAAAAGAGTGTTTCTCTCCTCCTCCTCCTCCTCCTCCTCCTCATGTAGTAGTTTTTCCATTTCCAGTACACAGCCATGTTCATGTTATGCTAAATCTAGCTGAGATCCTCTCCCTTCATGGCTTCCATATTACATTTTTCATCACCGAATATACAAGTAAAAGTTGTTGTTTTACAGAAATTTCTTCTCATTTTGCACGTTATCCCGGTTTTCATTTCCAAACAATTTCAGATGGTTTGCCCTTTANTATCCCGGTTTTCATTTCCAAACAATTTCAGATGGTTTGCCCTTTAATCATCCAAGAACAGGTGACAGAGTTGTTGAACTGTTTAACTCCATAGACTCTACAACAAAACCACAATTTAAGGAGATACTGAAATCAGGGCGTGTAACTCGTGATGGCAGGCCTCCTATAACTTGCATAATTGCTGATGGAATTATGTGCTTTACAATTGATATTGCAAAGGAATTCCAACTTCCTACCATACTCTTTCGTCCATTCGGTGCAAGCTGCTTTTGGTCTTTATTTTGCGTCCCTAAGCTCATAGATGCTCTCGAGCTTCCATTGAAAGGAGACTACAACATGGACAAATTAGTATCAAATGTGCCAGGAATGGAGGGTTTTCTTAGGCTCTGCGATCTTCCAAGTTTCTGTCGTGCTAATGATCCATCGGATTCTAAACTTCAACATGTTGTGTCTGAGACACATCGTGCTGCCAGCTGCTATGGCCTAATACTGAACACATTTGAAGAACTAGAAGAGTTCTCATTAGCCCATATTCGTACTAAATTTCAAAAAGTATACACAATTGGACCCATACACTCTAGCTTGAAAACAAAGACAACGTCGTCGCAGGTGCGATCATCTAGTGGACTCAAGGAAGAGGAAAGTAAATGCATGGCATGGTTAGATGATCAGGCAATGAAATCTGTAGTTTATGTGAGTTTTGGAAACATGACAGTGTTGGATATGCACCAGTTGATGGAGTTTTGGCATGGTTTGGTGAATAGTGGGAAGCCCTTTTTGTTGGTTATTCCAGCAAACCTGATTTCCGAGGAGTTTCAAGTTCCAAGAGTGCATTTTGAGGGCAATAAACAAAAGGGAAAAGCAGTGAATTGGGCACCACAAGAGAAAGCTCTTGCCCACCCGGCCATAGGCGGGTTTTTGACACACAGTGGATGGAATTCTACTCTTGAGAGTATTTGTGAAGGAGTACCAATGATATGTTGGCCATTTTATGCTGATCAGCAAGTGAATAGCAGACTGGTAGGGGAGGTGTGGAAGATTGGATTGGACATGAAAGATACTTGTGACAGAGTCATAGTGGAGAAAATGGTGAAAGAATTGATGGATGTGAGAAGGGAGGAGTTTATGAAATCAGCTAATCAAATGGCAAGATTGGCAAGAAAATCAGTGAGTCGAGGAGGGACATCTTACTGTAATTTGAATCGTTTGATAGAGGATATAAAATCGATGAATTGTTTGATCGAGTATATCCCGAAATTCAACTATTAGCAAAATGTAAAGTTCAAGTTTCGCTTAACAAAATATAACACTTCAGCTCAAATGTTTGAATTCTAAGATATGACTCTTTATTTTCATCTCAAAATATACATAGAAACACAATATCATACATGCAAGCATAAATCGGAGTCAGGGAGAGACTCTAAACACACAATACCATGCGGAAGTTCTGTAAACCAAATGTGCACAAGGACAAAAATGCTCACGGACAATCATTTGTGCATATATTATTAATATAGGACAGGAACCAAGATAAGTCTCACTATCCTATCAAACAAATTAAAATTGCATAAGAAGCTTCACAGACTTTCACTTATGTCCCTTGCAATTGTGAATCGGAACTGCTCGAATACCTTGTCGCAGTCTTGACACCGGTAGGCACGTTTGGCCAGCAAAGCCATCCTTCTTAGATTTGTCATACTTGTGAACTTCAATACGAAGCAGGGCAACTTCTGGAACTATTATTGAATGTTCAAAAACTTCATCCCAAGTTGGTATCAGTTGTCCTCGAGTGTCTTTGTTTTCTTCATCACAGTATCACTAGGCACTCCAGCAATTCCTACGTGAATATAAATAAGTCTGCAAACTTAATAATATCTAATGTAATACACTTACCCAATACACACTCCATTTACAATAGCCCTTCACCCGTGAATACAGTCACTTGGTTAATAGCACGGTGCATGGATGAAATGCAAAGAGATTTCAGTCGATTTAGAAATTAATGATGCTGTCCAGAATATATATTAATCCCAAACAAATTCCGAACCTACCTTCAAAGTAGTTCCATTGGCCCTGAACATTCCATGTATCCACCAAAGTGATCTTCCAGTAACCCTGTTAAAGAAAAGATGATATTGGATAATCTACCTTATTGAACATAAAAACTACAAATGAAAGTTTTGTGTAAAGTCCGCAAAAAATAAAAATAAAAATGAAATGTTCGAATCACAACTACACTTATCTCTTATACTTTCATTTAATGTCACCTTAGTACATCCTAAACTGATATTTTAACAACGATGGTTCAAAATAGCATTACTCTTAAATATATGAATATAAGACTTACTATAGTAACTTTATCTTTTATTTCACATCACTTAAATAATCTATAATAGAAATAAATATTACTATTACACCGCATTAGATTGGCGTTATGCTGCATACGAAGACTTTATAAGTAACGTGAAATTCAAAATAATATATTTTTATAAGAATTTTTTACATATCTTTTCTTTTAGGAAATTTTTGAAGCGATTTTTATTTTATTTTATTTATTATTATTGTTGTTGTTGTTGTTGTTATTATTATTATTATTATTTTTACTTCTGAGTAATTTGTTTTTGTTAGATTTTAAAGTTGTTAACAATTTTTGATAAAACAATTGTTGTAAAAAAGTTTTTAAAAGTCAAGAGTGTTAAGTGATTAGTTAAAAGTCCTAAGTTCAAGTATGGAACGAGGAGAAAATACTCGCCAAAATTTCGCTAGTCTATCGCCCAGTTGATATTCGAGTGGTAAAAACAGAAGTTGCGTTGCCCGCATGTCGCCTGGATTTCGCTCGAGCGAGACACCGTCGCTCGCATTACACTCGAGTGACAGTGTATCCCAAAAAAATCTAATTCGCATTTTTTAAGATTTTTAATCGACTCATATTACCCAAAACCTGTTCACTATATATATGGACATCACCATTCGAAAAAACATCATCCTCCATATCATTCCTGAAGTTTAACCTACATATAATTCCTAGAGTTCAACCTTCATATTGATTTGATCATTGCTTTGAAAAACATTATCCTCACATAAATCAAACAACAAAACATTTACTTCCATAACATCGTCGGAGTTTTGAAGATCAAAGAAGGTGACTGGAGTTCCGATTGTTGGAGAGCGAGTTCTAATTGATCTACAGGAGATAGACGAATTCACGCAATCTAGGAACGCTTTGGTAATTATAGTCAGGAGGTCAGAGAGTACTATAATTAGTCGAGTCTAACAATACTGTAAATTGATTCGTTTATAATGGATTGTTACTGGTTTGGGCTCGGAGTTTTTTCCCAATTACGGGTTTCCTCCGTTATCAATTTCCTAGTATTATTTATTTTTCAATAATTTATTAACTACGGTAATTCAACGTAAGATAGTTGTGCATGTGAATTCATCTGGATGGGAAACTAGAAGAGGGTTTGGCTGCTCAAAAGTGAGCTTAAGATAATATTGAGATTGAAAAGTTCAGAGCAGTTGAGATGGAACAGGCTGACATTGAAGTAACAAAAAAAAAATAGGATGAGGAATGGCAGAGATATGTTGAAACAATGAGAAACCAACATGCATTTAATGTGGTAGCTCTCCTATATGCCAATCAGGAACTTGATAAGGTGAAGCAAGAGTTGGCTATGGTTGCTGATGCAAAAAACCGACACTCAGCCATGCTAAGGATACATCAAAAAATATAGAGATTCATGTAGAAAAAGTAGAGATTTTTTCTGCGATTTGGTTTAATTGAAATCCATGCTTGATGCGTGAGTCTAAATGAAAGCTAATGAGAACAAGAAGTTGGTGGAAGTACTGAAATGGGAGATTGATTCTCCGAGACAAGAACTTGAAAGGGCAAATACTAATGAAGAGAAATTGCCAGAGAAAAAGGCTACCTTAGAGAAACTTAATATCGATTTGGAGGCCGCATAAATCGCTGAATCTTATGCATATAACTTAGTGAAGGAGTATCAGAAGAGGGCTCATGAGTTAGAAGTATAGGCGGAGGAAACAAAGAATTTGGAGAGATCTGCTTTAAAATCTATGGAATCTGTCACAAAACAATTTGAAGGTAAAGCAATGATTCATTGCACGATGCAGAATCTATGATCGCTGCCCTCAAAGAGAAAGTGGGATTGCTGGAAATCACAATTAGAAAGCAGGAGTAGGATATTGAGGAATCAGAATGAAACCTTGAACTAGCCAAGGAGGAAGCTTCTTAAATGGTAAAAAAAGTTGAATATCATTTGTTTGAGCTTGAAACTGTTAAAGAAGAG
>CAIGRP010013082.1:0-25302 GCA_903798385.1 Fraxinus cuspidata
ACTTTCTGTGCTGCTCAAGAATTCTGGGTTTCGTTAGGTTATTTGTAGAGTTCACACACGACAAATTGGAGTCGAAGACGATGAAGAACGAACGATACATAAGTGTGAAATTGATTGTCGCAATTCGTGGAGAGAGTTTACTATTTTACTGCATCGGAGTGAAATAAATTTTGGTTGCTCTCTTCTTTATTTATAAAAAAATACGAGAAAGAACTGTTACACCTTTGCTTCTTCAATAGAAAATATGCATGTAAGAAGAAGATATTTATCCAATTTCAAATGCAGATGCCAACGAAATGTATTTTCCTTTGCTTCTCCAATCTCAAAAAAAAAAAAAAAAATACAAAATACAAAATATGTATGGACCGAAAAATTAGTCAACAACGATGGTTGGCTACATAGGAAGTTAAAAATACGAGAAAGATATTTTACAAAATATCAACTGCTATATCTTTGCTTCTCCAATAGAAAATATGCATGAAAGAAGATGATATATCCAATTTTAACTGCAGATACCAATGAAAGCTAATTTCCTTTGCTTCTCCAATAAAAAAAAAATACAAAATATGCATGGACCGAAAAAATAGTGAACAAAGATGGTTGGCTACATAGGAAGTTACTGTAGGTTACTATAACAAAATCGGATGGAATAAGGCTAGATGTGAAAACTCATGTGACAAAAATGAACAGTGATCAGGGAATTGCCTCTTTTAAGAGAAGGAATGATATAATTCACGTTCCATATATTACTTGTTTGGTCATGTTTAAATATCTAATTTCAATTGCAGATACCAATGAAAGATATTTTCCTTTGCTTCTCCATACAAAAAAAAAAAAAAATACAAAATATGCATGGACCGAAAAAATAGTGAACAAAGATGGTTGGCTACATAGGAAGTAATTGTAGATTACTACAGGAAAACCAAATGGAATAAGGCTACATGTGAAAACTCATGTGACAAAAAATGAAAGTCAACAAAGATGGTTGGCTACATAGGAAGTTACTGTAGGTTACTATAACAAAATCGGATGGAATAAGGCTAGATATTACTTGTTTGGTCATGTTTAAAAAATATATTTTAAAAGTACATAAACTCAAATACTATTTGAGACTTACAATTTGTTTATTTTGAACCACAAAAGGTGATGAATCCTGTAATTACAATTTCGTGGGACTTTTTATTTGAACCATAAAAAGTAGTGGACTCCAATAAATGTGAGCATTTATTAGCATGCCAAAAACTGTGCTTAGTAGATAATTTTAACGAATGAATGTATCAATAAAAAAATTATTTATATATATCAATAAAAAAATTATTTATATATATAAATAACAAAATCTAATTGTCCTAGCTAATTTACTATAGTGAAAGAATACTTTAACTGTTACGCCTCAAATGACTAGGATTAAGATCATCACCACGTGACAACTAGCTAGCAAGTCAATCAGATTTACAAAGTACATCACCATCCTACCTGATCGAAGTGAGTTCAACGGAGTGTCGTGAAGAGGCCAACCCTTCATGGCCAAGCAAGGTGTTACACATGCTGCAGAAAGGTATCCGAAGTGATTAGCCTCCTTGTTGATAGAAGGCATCTCCCACCTCACCTCTTCTAGGAAATCTATTGCACATATTTTTACGATTGAGTGATGTAACATCTCTGCAGCAAATGCCTAAAATGTCAAATAATCGATCTATATTTCAAAGGTTGGGCTTAGGCTCTAGGATGGTCACTTTTCAAAAAGCATTAAATATCCATCAACCTAGGAGAAGACCTCGGCTATCAAGATGAGGCCCGTCTAAAGACTGTTTCACCTCTTCTACCATACTTAGTGAAATTTGAGAGTAATGCTATTTTACACACTCAAAGTAAGAATGCTCTTTCAATATTCTCTCTATATTCATGCCCTCGATGCTCGAACACCTTTGTCGCTCACGTCTCAAGCACGTTCTACACCCTATATATTTATACAGTCAACTGACTCGATTGTCGAAGTGCACGCGTCCGCCTCTCCAATCGTCGAAGAAGGCCATGTGTGACTAACGATTTGTTCAAGAGTGCAGGAGCATAGCTAAGTTGATGTAAATGGAGTCAGGATTTGTTGGCCACGTCATCCGTTCAGAAAAGGAGGTCAACATTAATAAAAATAAATCGAGTTGCTGGCAATTTTTGTATTCACACATTTGTCAAATCATAATTGTTAGTAATATTTGAGATTTGTTGTTATCGGTCATTACGATTAACAATGAATATCAAGTAATGATTCTTGATCAACAAAATGGTTGATTCTAAAGAAAATCGATATTGGATCGACAAGAATTGAAACAAGTCTAAGTTCTATAATTTTATTTAATATTGCAACTGCTTACAATGATTTTAAACACATTTTCAGGAAGTTCAATGGACAATGTCAACCAAATTAAATACAACACAACATTCTACACTACTAAAATTAAAGAGACATAAACAATATTGGTACTTATAAGTCGTCTATTATTATATCGAGATTTTATGGCATGTGGTTACATCATCCTCCCAAGAAAAATAGAAAAATGAGCATTTGGACATTGAAATCCAAGATAAGACCTCAAGTTAATGAACAAAGAGAACTCCACAAACTAAGCATTATTTTTATTACTTGAAGTCGGCTCTATATATTGGAATTCAATGGAATGAGAATGTTATTAAAATATCATCCCATTTACAATTTAGTAGAATATTAAGTGCTCAATGAACAGATAATGGACTCAATTAGTTGATTGAGTGCAAGGAGATCTTTGGACACTAACTAATGCATAGTATGCTCCATTTGGTCCTTTAGCTAACAAGGAAGAGTGAGTACCTTGTTCTACCACTTTCCCTTTGCTCAAAACAGCAATCATATCACAACTCTGTATGGTACTTAGCCTGTGTGCGACAACTACACTAGTCCTCCCCACCATCATACGTTCAATTGCATCTTGCACTACCTTCTCCGAATGTGAGTCTAACGCACTCGTGGCCTCATCTAGTAACAATATAACGGGATTTTTCAAAATGGCACGTGCTATTGCAATTCGTTGCTTCTGCCCACCAGATAGCTGCAGCCCTCTATCGCCGCACCATGTATTGTACCCATCCTTCAAACCTGAAATAAAATCATGGGCATTTGCTGCCTTAGCTACTGCGATTATCTCAGCTTCATCGATGTGTTCTGACGCTCCATAAGTAATGTTTTGACGTATGGTACCGGCAAATAGTGTGGGCTCTTGGCTTACAAGTGCAATTTGCTTCCTCAGTGACCTTAGGTCATATGACCTTATATCTAGGCCGTCAATATTTACTACACCTTTAAGTGGGTCATAAAATCTTTCAATCAAACCTATTATAGTTGATTTTCCAGATCCACTTTCTCCAACCAGTGCTGTTGATTTTCCGGCTTCAATTATAACTGAAAAGCCTTTGAAGATCAATACTTTGGGCCTTGCAGGGTAGGCAAAATCAACATTTTGCAACTCCACATGGCCAGTTAACTTATTAGGCTTGTAACTTTCTGGATTCTCTGGCTCAATTAAGGAACACCGATCCAACACTGCAAAAACTGACCCTACTGATTCGGAACCTTTAGCTAGATCATTTGTCATAGTCCCAGCATCAGCTATAACACGGCCTGTGCTCACCAAGATCATGAACGTTTGGAAGAGTGCTTTTGATCCAATGTAGCCTTCTGCAACCAGTTTACCACCATACCAAAAATCTAAAGCCCAAGTTAATGTCATGAGGCCTTGAGAGGTCCCAAGCCCTATACCTGCAAACCATGATTGGCGAATATTTTCCTTTTGTGGTCCTTCTTGGGCTTTCTTGAGCATCTGTAAAATTCTTATTTGTGAGGAGAAGGCTGTGACAGTACGAATATTGGAAACAGCTTCTGCTGCAAGCTTGCTACTTTCATCTTGGGCTTTGATGGCTTTTTTGGACATGCTTTTCAGCAGGACACACTTGCAATAGTAGCAAATTATGATAATGGGTTGTGCTGCTATCATTACCAATGCGAGCTTCCTGGCTATAATTAATCCCATGGTGCAAGCAATGGTCACTGCTGCGAAAATTTGGAGAAGAAGTGACATCCTATCGCCCACCAATGACCGGACCTGTAGAAATGTGAGACACCAATTTCTTAATAGACTCGATATAAGATTATAAGATATGGTACTCGAAGCATCCTCCATTTTACAGATGAACTGAGCTTTTCTCAAACACATAGGACTAATCAAGATGGTACTTGGTTTTTGTATCCAGATGGTAAGAAGTGTTAAAAGATGCTATTTAATAGAATTCCAAACAGATTATTCTATATTGAAGCACAATCTCCATCTAATAGCGCAATGAATAAGACTACTTGTACACCCAAATATGTACACTTGGTTGACGCTTCTTATGTGTCAAAAATCAAACCATTGATTGAAAAAGGTTTTTTTAAAAATCAATATTTCCAAATCTGCCAACACGCAGGAGTGTAAATCAAGGTGTAAACCGAAGTGTACATATAGCATGGCTCTTTGTTTGTTGAAATTTTAAGATCCTGGAACCCAAAAATGGCAAGATTTCTCCCATTGAGAGTTGGCATTTTGAAAGATTTGGACATTTACTTGCTTCTTCTATCTTGGGAAAGAAGTTAAAATGAATTCTATTAGAACTGAACTCGTCAATATAGAACATGCTATAACTACTCGTATGTATTTTGTAGCAGAAAATCAATTAAAAAAGATAATGAAATAAAATAATTTGCAATATTTTTTCTACTAGCAGACAAAATTTGTTACTTCATTATAGAAGAGTACTTAGTGAACTTACCACATTGGCATCTTTGGCTAGTCTAGAGCAAATAGCTCCAGTGGAATTCTCATCCCGATCAAACCAACCAGTTTCAAAACTGAGTATCTTTGAAAACATTCTCTCTCTGATTCTTTTTGTCAAATACTCCCCCATGGCAGCAAAATTATAATGGTGGAAAATGTTGATGAATAGTGCGAAAATTGCCAACCCAAGAAAACTCGAAGAATATATTGCTGTCTTTTTCTTAATTATGCTGTGGTCCGTCTGAAAGTACACAGATATTAGTGATCCCATGGCAAATGCATAAACTGGCTGAATTGCACCAAATAGCATTGCGCTTATACATCCTAATATCGCTTCCCTCCATTCAGGCAAATTCATAGCCAGTAGTCTTCTAAATGAAGGCACAGGAAGAACTTGATTACTGGAAATTGTTGCAATCTTCGCTCCTTGGCTTGGCGCTGCTGTGTTACTTGTGCTGGCCTCACCAACAATTGATAGTCTTTTACTATCTGAGTTCTGAATATTGTTTGCAGTGGATATTGATGCAGCAACGCTACTAACATTTTCAGATTCTTTTTTGTTCTCAGTTTGCTGTAGACGGACAAGCGAACTGTATAAGCTATTTTTGTCCTCAATAAGCTCGTCGTGTGAGCCAATCTCCATGACCTCTCCCTTTTGGACAACAGAAATGATGTCAGCATTTTGGATGGTGGAAAGACGGTGTGCTATGATGATGGTGGTGTGTCCTTCCACGGCCTTGTCAAGTGCTTCCTGAACAACTCGCTCTGATTCGGAGTCTAGAGCACTGGTTGCCTCATCAAGTAGGAGAATTCTCGGTTCCTTGATTAAGGCTCTTGCTATAGCAATTCTCTGCTTCTGACCTCCAGATAGTTGTAATCCTCTCTCGCCAACCTGCATGCATTTTAAATGTTAGTGTTACTACTAGCAGGAATGAGCTATGATAATCCAATAAGAAAGGTACTGAACACAACATAATCTGGAAAATTCTAATAGTTTAGTGGATGATCAAACGTGGGAATTTGTGGAACATCAGCAATTTAAAATAAGTTGAATTGTGGAAAAATCAGAAAATTAGGATTGCAAAAGCGAGCATAAGAACAAAGCAAGGAACAAGAAGACATGCGAGGCAAACCTGAGTATCATAACCTTGAGGCAATTGAGTAATGAAATTATGAGCATTAGAAGCTTTGGCAGCCTCAATGACCTCTTCAAAAGATGCATCCTCTTTACCAAAAAGTACGTTCTCTTTAATTGTGGTAGCAAATAGGGCTGGCTCCTGACTGACCAGTCCCATTTGTGATCTTATCCATTTCAGCTGCAACTTATCAATGGCAACCCCATCAAGAAGAACTTCACCATTGAGTGGATCATAAAATCTCTGCAATAGAGCAATCACTGTCGACTTTCCAGACCCACTTCCTCCAACCAATGCCATTGTCTTTCCTGCTGGGATTCTTAAATTGAAATCTTTGAAAATAATGCTTTCAGGCCTTGATGGGTACGCAAATTCAATGTGTTTAAATTCGACTTCCCCCATAACATTTTGTAATGTTAGGCCTTCCTTGTTGTCCGAATCAATTTTCGGCACTCTTGATATGACTTCGATTATGCGTTCTCCAGCCGCAATTGCTTCCGAGAAGTACCTAAGGTTAGACAAACCAGTACCCAACGCTCTGTACCACGAGAAACAAAAACCATGACCAGTAAATTCATAGACTTGATATGCTTAATTAGGCAAAATATTGATGTGGAAAGTAAGAACGGTGCTATTTGTATAGAAATGGAAGATAATCCTTACAATCCACCAATGGCAATAGTGGCACCAACTGCAAAGACAGTTCCTCCTTTAGCGCCGTGATACATTACCAACGTACTACCATAATAAGAAATGAAAGACCAAATTGCAAAGACAATGCTGTTACTACCAATAGCCAAACCTTTGGCTAAACCTTGCCTTAATCCCAATTTTACAGTCCCTTGAAGAGCAGCAGAGTACTCAGCTTGAGTCTTGCTCTCCGCTACAAAGGAGTGAACTGTTCGAATGGAAGAAATAGCTTGCTCCACAATTGTATCCGTCTTACTGTACTCATCCCTAATCTTTTGTGCAATGCCCATCAGAGATTTTCCGTAAATCAAACCTGGTATCACAAGTAATACCGCAAATGGAAGTCCCACAACCGCTAGCCTCCAGACCATCAAGAAGGCCATTATATAGGCCCCCACAAAAGTCCATGAATTCATCAAAAAAACTGGAACCTGATTTGTTTTGAATTCAACCACCTAATTAGTTAGCATATCTTACAAACATATCACAAAAATTGAAAGAAACAAGATCCACCAACCTTTTCACTAATGACATCTTGAATTACAAGACTATCGCTAGAAACGCTTGCTATGACATCTGCTGTAGAGGTCACATGCAAATCAAAGTAGCCCACGTCTTGCCTAAGCACTGCTTTCAAATAACTTGTTCTTAGATGTGAAGCCTGTCGTTCGGCTGTTCTTGTCCAACAATAACCCTCTAGAGAAAAACAAATTTAAATTTGATTCAATTTCAAACCTTCCTTGTAATTGGATCATCTAAGGGCGAAAGGAGACCTACCAAGGAAACAAGCAACACATTGTCCACAAGCCAGATAACAGAAACCCAATGCATTCTGACACCAAAAAAATCCAATTCCAGGTGACAATATTAGCATGGCATGAACTATACCAATTCGCAACTTCGACAATTAGATGACTCGAATAAGGAAACAAACTAAGGTATAGAAACGTACACTGTGACACAAGCTTTCAATAAAGTGTGTTTCACGACATAGAGTAGACCAACAAATTGGAAATATTCAAATTTCAATGCATTCACAACACCGGAGCAATTAATTTATTCTGAATTTACAGAAACAAATACTAATAGTATCACTATCAATCACTATTTCTCAAATTTAGAAAATAATCATCAATGTTTCTCTTGCAGAAGATAATAGTAAAAACACGTACAGACAGACGCACTGAGAAAGAGAGTGAGAGGGACCTGATTGACGACTTGCGTGAAATAGTTAACCATTGAGGCGTTCTCAGCACCAATATTGTTCATCAGCTTCGCAGTGATATATGTCATTAATGGAATTGAAATTCCATCACCCGCAGCTCCTAAGAATCCCATAATCATCAATAAAATATCAAATCTATCAGCAAAACTGAAAATTGACAAAATAGAACTTCTTTTATTCATAATCATTTCCAATCCCAGTTTGTTTGTTTTTTTTATTGTGCTCTCGTTTAAGATTTGGGAAGAAGAACAAAGCATCAAGGAGAATTTCCGGTACTGGAGAGACGCTTGCTGTCTTGAATTGTGTTCTCTCACTGGGTAAATATAGCCACTGGTTTTCACTAAGCACGACTGAGGACGAAAACTATAAAGCACACAACTTTATTCTCTGTCAAATAAAAGAACACACTCTTATAAAGCTGCTAAAGATCACACTAATGCACTCTCTGGATTGTGTCTCAAGCCAAAATGTATATGAATTCATGCAGTTAACCACCTTCAACGGGTTATTTACGCCAATACTCCTGGCACGGCAAGTTAGTATTTGGGTTAATTTCATTGCAGTCATTCAACTTTGATCTTATTCTCAATTAGGTCATTGTACTTCAATTTGTATTAATTGGATAACCATACTTTACTTCTATCTCAATTGAGTAATGCTATGCTGCCCCACTTGAATTACAACCTCGGTCCAGGTAGATCTAAAAGATAAACTAAATGAAAGGTTAATTTCACCTATCATTTAATGCCACATTAACATCATCTAGACTGGAGTTGTAACATTAGTGGGGTTAAATAGTATTACTCATCCAATTTCAACCACTTTGTTAAATTCCCTCGTATTATTATTTAATGCCAGACAGTGGCATGGCTGTTACATACTAACGGTCATCCTACGTGATCGTCAAAAAATTACCCAAAAGATGTAATACAATTGAAAAACTCGTTTTACACATTAGACTTGTAAATGAAATAATTCAAACGGTAGTTTTTTCTTGCTTACATAATTTCTTTTAGGTCATTTTTACGGCCACAGAGAATAGTTGCTAGAATTTAATGGCCAAGTCAATGTCCAGTGTTAATATTTAAACAAATATAACTCCGTGTAAATTTTTAGGTGAGCTTTACTAATCTCATATTAAATGCAAGTCTCTGTTATGTACAGTAGTCTCAAAAATTTCATACCCGATAAATTAATAATTTTAGCTAAATAAATTTTTTTTTTTTTTTTTGCCGGTCTCGACTTGAGATAGCATGCTAAATTAATATTTCACTAAATTTAGAAGACAATACATCGTAAATAATTCATATAGATCCCACATAATACATAAATTAATAATTTCTTGATAAATAATACTTATGATTCGACTATGAAGCATTCCTAAAATATGTTGCTCAATCATCGTTTATTTTTCTTAAAATTGTTGTCACGTCGAATCTCATCTCTATTTTTTTATTATTATTATTTTTTTAACGTGGTAAGAAATTTGTCATACTTAAATAAAAAAATATTCAATATCACCGGTTTGAGAGCTCCTTTTCGCAAAACGAGCTCCATAGTAGAACTATCATCTTCAATTTCACTAGGCATGTCAATTACACGAAGGCACGATGAATAACGGAAGGGACAAAAACAATAAAGCACACAGCATTTTGTATAATCAACCAACTTTTTGCCATGTAAAAAGAACACACTAAAACAAAGCTAAAGATCAGTACAATCTCTATCTTCTGTCTCATAACCAAAATGCATGTAAATTCATGCAGTTGACGGGGGATTATATTTTTGACTGAATGACAGGGGAAATCACTAGAAGAAATTGAAAAAAGTAGTGACTTATCTTGTGTTTACTTGTTAAGACATATCTATTAGAAACTTAAGTGACTATTAGTATAAGAAAATAATTTGAGTTCGAATTGGTGTAATTACTCATAACGTCAGTGACTATAATTAGCGTAATTGACATTCCCAAAATTACTAGCCTTAAAATTGTCAAGTTTGTCCACAAAATTTGCTGAAAACCGCCCACTATGCCCGATTGTTAACTGGCATACTTGAAAACCAACTCACCATAGCCATTTTGCTGCCTTGAGTCTCTGAAACAAGTTTTTTTTTTTTTTTTTTGGGAATTTGATTTTAGGTGTTCTTTTTCCAGTTGAGGGAGCTAGGAGCAAGAAGGTCACATCTGAAGGATTCAGAAAAGGCAAAGATGTATAAAAGCACAAGAAGAGTTGTACACTGTGGAAAGGTAGGCTAAGGAATACATGATTATGAGGCACAGAGTGCAAGCAATTTTGTTGAATGAACGAGCTTGAGGAGGAGGACGAGAAGAGGCTTGTACACCGCTCAATAACAATGTTGATTTCTTGCTTGATACCTTCCCTGAGTAAGTGAATGAAAAAATTGGCTTATCTCATTTCAATGCTAAAAAGAAGCCAAAAAATTGGCTTGCTTTTTGCTTATCTTGACTGTTTGTGTTTGATGATCTCACATTATAAGTTAATTATCCAGTTGCCAAATGGATTGGTTGGTTACTATCTTTAATGAGTTTTAAAGTAATATGCAAGAGGTAGTAGGTAGTAAGTTGTAATGTAATTGAAATAATGGCCACTCATGTATATCTATAAATACCTGTGTGCTGTAATACTAACAGTATTTCGGCGTTTTATAGATGTGTTGTTAAAATAAAATCATCAAAGTTATTTTAGATTGTTTTGTTAAACTTGAGTTTTGACTTCTAATGTTGTGTGACAGCACAATAGAAAAACACAAGTGTTCGATCGTGAAGTATTAGCCTCCACATCAGTTCTACATCAGACTTACGTGTGGCAACAATCCAACTGCTTATCCTTGCTATATCATTTTCTGTTACACCAGAATTCTAGTGTTAGTTTCTTGTTGTAAATAGATTCCAAACATCCTCCATAATCCATGGAACTAATCACAGCTCTACACTCTAGAATGTTCCTTGTAATCTATGTATTGCATGCAGCCTAAGCAATAACATCCATGGTTGAATTATAACTCTATAGCTTCTACATTTCTAACTTGGTATTAGAGCACTGATCATGGCCAACGCCGGTAGCACACCACCAATGCAGTGAAGCAACCATCTCTCACCCTTTGGTGTTAATCTGACTCAAACTGTATCAGTCAAACTTGACAAGAACAATTTCCTGCTGTGGAAAAATATGATTCCGCCAATCATTCGTGGGCACAACCTTGAAGGCTACATTTTGGGAACGAATGAGTGCCCTCCAAAATTCACAACAACTTAGGTCACCGGCGAAGCAAAAACCAGTATTGAAATTATAAAAAAAAACATGAGTATAATCAATGGATGTCAACTGATCAATTGTTAATGGGGTGGCTTTACTCTTCGATGACACCAGACATAGCCATGAGAGTTATAGGAGCCAGCAACTCCATTGAATTATGGACAGCTGTAAATGAGAGCTATGGAGTCCAAAACAGGTTCAGGATCACTTTCCTCACCGGTGAACTTCAAAAATCCAGGAAAGGAACCATGAGCATTGATCAATACTTGAACAAAGTAAAGTTGCTTGCAGGCAATCTCGAAATTGCTGGCAAAACTATTCCTCACTTTGATTTGGTTACTCAAGTTTAGATAGTATTGGATGAAGAATATACGCCAATTGTTGTTCAAATCAACAGCAAAGATCACATCACTTGGGGAGAACTGCAATCAACTCTTATGACCTTTGAAAGCAGACTTAAACACCTTAACACAGTCAAAAACGAATTTGCAGGAATCTATCTTGATCAAACATCCGTCAACCTCTCTCAAAGATCAAACTCTAACCATCATCACATCAGATCCTACAAACCAAACTATGGTGGAAGATTCACAAACTACAATAATTTCAGAGGTGGAAGAAGAGGCAAAAACATATGAGGAAGTTCAAGTGGTAGTGATAGACCTATATGTCAAGTGTGCGGTAAAATTACACATAAGGCCAACATCTGCCACTCTAGTTATGATGAAAAGTACTCGGGCACATCACCAAGCCAAGGAATAAACTATAACTCCTCACCAACAGCCCTTGTCGCCTCACCAAGCAGGGTTAATGATTCGGCTTGGTTTGCTGATATAGGAGCTAGCAACCACATTACAGCAGAGGGGGAAAATATCACTTCAGTAAATGAGTACACTGGTAAGGAAAAAATCATGGTTGGAAATGGGAACAAGTTACATATCACACATTTTGGTATAACTCACATTCCAACTTTGAATGATAAGACACTTGTGTTAAACAAACTACTTCATGTGCCTGAAATCAAGAAAAATCTTGTTAGTATTTCACAAATAACCTCTGATAATCAAGTATATATGGAATTTCACCATGATTGTTGTTTTGTTAAGGACAAGCTATCGAGGGAAATATTGCTGCAAGGGAAGCTTAAGGAATGGTTGTATCAACTGGACTTTCCTCCCCAAAACTCCAAGTATCACTCTCTGAAGTCAGCTCTCTCAAATAAACACTGCTGCAATGTCTTCTTTCCTAGTCCTAGTCAATAGTCTAGTCCCAGTCTAGAGTCCAGTCAAGAGTCTTTTAAATTCCAAGCTGATGTATGGCACAAAAGACTTGGACACCCATCTGGTCAAGTGGCATCTCAAGTACTCAAAATCTGTAATCAAAGGGTGAAAGAAAATGAAGTTAAGTCATTTTGTGATGCCTGTCATTTTGGAAAATCACATCTACTGCCATTCTCCTTGTCATTTTCACATGACAAAACTCCTCTAAAACTCATACATACAGATGTGTGGGGCCAAGCACCAATTCAGTCTACATCATGCTTCAAATACTATATAACCTTCCTGGATGACTTCAGTAGATTCACTTGGATATATCATTTAAGACAAAAATCTGAAGCATTAAGTGTGTTCATCCACTTTAAGAAACTAGTTGAAAATAAGTTTGCTAGCAAGATTAGAACCCTTCAAGCTAACTCAGGAGGGGAATATAGAACCTTCACCAACTTCCTAACACAAGAAGGGATTGAGTTTAGACACCCTTGCCCCTACACGTCTGTTCGAAACGGGAGAATAGAGGAAACACAAACACATCATAGAAACAAATCTGACCCTCTTAGCTCAAGCTAAATTGCCCTTAACATACTGGTGGGAAGCCTTTCAAACTGCTACCTATCTCGTAAATAGGATGCCTACACCAACACTTAAAATGCAATCCCCTTTTCAAACCCTAGATAGAAAAGAAGCAGACTACAACACTTAAGATCATTGGATGTGCTTGTTACCCTTGCTTGAGACCTTAACAAAAATACAAGTTTAACTTTCATTCAACAAAGTGTGTCTTCCTTGGTTATAGTGAATCTCACAAAGGCTATAAATGCCTAAGCTCAATAGGAAGGGTTTATATCTCAATGCATGTTGTGTTTAATGAACAAGAGTTTCCCTTTGAGTCCTTATTCTCTGTTAAAACTCAATCTATTCTACTGTACATGAAAACGTTGTGTCATACTTCCCCTTTTCCCTTCAACTGGACAACTCTAATTCCACAACAAGTCCTAATGATACAACTCATTCTAAAACAACCAATGCCTTGCATAACTCACCTCTTAGGTTGAATGACAATCAGCATGAAGATTTGAACAATGATGAGGAAGATGATAGTGATGAAAGAACTGTCAAAATTGTGAATGATCTAGAATCCGAAGATAAGCTACCTTGGAATACTGAAAGACTTGAATCAGATCACTCAAACCAGCAGCAATCAGTTAGAAATGAACTAGGACATAGGAATCAACAAGGAGCAAATAATCTGATTGAACATCCTATGATCACAAGGGGAAAAGCTGGAATATTTAAACCTAAAGTGTATTCAGGTGAATCAGTTGAATATAATCCAGAACCCTCAGAATCTAAAAATGTCAATGAAGTTCTGATGAACAAGGATTGGAAGATTGCTATGGAGGAAGAATTCAGTGCACTAATAAAGACCAAAACTTGAAAGCTTGTGCCACCCTCACTAGCCTACAACATAGTAGGACACAAATGAGTTTTTAGAGTGAAACGAAATACATATGGATCAATTTAGAGGTTTAAGGCAAAGTTGGTTGCAAAAGGTTTTCATCAGGCTCTTGGAATCGATTTTTGTGAAACCTTCAGCCCAGTTATTAAAGCCTCAACCTTGAGAATTATACTAACTCTGGCAGTCTTAAAGGCATGGACAATTATGCAAGTTGACTTTAATAATGCATTTTTAAATGGTGAACTTGAAGAGGTGGTATACATGAATCAAGCAGAAGGATTCATAGACAAGACAAAACATAATCATATTTTCAAATTGGAGAAAGCACTCTATGGATTAAAGCAGGCACCTAGAGCTTGGAAATTCAAACAATCGATAGCTGACACATCTCTGTTTTACTTCAAGAATGAAAAACAGATTATCTTTGCACTTATATACGTAGATGACATTGTTGTGACAGGAAATGACTCGAAGATGGTGCAAGACTTTATAAAGGAATTGAACAAGAGATTTGCACTAAAGGATATGGGACAACTTCATCACTTGAGGTGCTGTGGCATGATTCAGGACTCCATCTTACACAAACAAGATACATTGCTGAGTTACTTAAGAAGTTCGAGCTGCAGAACCTCAAGCCGTGTCTCGCTCCTATTCTTGCTAGAAAAACCATGTCAAAAACTGATGGAGAAGAGCTGAAAGATCCCTTAATTTACAGAAGAGCAGTGGGAGGACTGTAATACCGTACACGCACACGACCTGACATCACATTTCCTGTCAATAAACTCAACCAGTTCTTGCAATCACCAACGTCCACACATTGGCATGCCTTAAAGAGGGTGCTGAGGATACCTCAAAGGGACAATGAATCAAGGACTATAGATACAAAGAAGTGACAGACTAAACTTGAACGGATATTGAGATGCAGACTGGGCCTTATATCTTGATGACAGGAGATCAACAGCAGGCTACTGCATCTACTTAGGAGATAACTTAATAGCTTGGTCTTCAGAGAAACAACGTGTGGTTGCTAGATCAAGTACAGAATCAGAATACAGAGCACTTGCATCAGCAGCTTCCGAAATTGCCTGGATTCAATATCTCTTCAAAGAACTTGAACTACCACAAGTATCGATTCCAATCTTATGGTGTGACAACATGAGTGCAGGAGCCTTGGCAGTTAATCCAGTATACCATGCCAGAACAAAACACATTAAACTGGACATTCACTTTGTGAGAGATAAAGTTCTTGGAAAGGAATTAGAAGTAAGATATGTGCTTTCCTCTGATCAAATAGCTAATTTATTAACCAAAGGCTTCACTCATTCAAGGTTCACCTTCTTAAAAGACAAGCTTGGAGTTACCTCAGTACCGTCCAGCTTGAAGGGGGGTGTGGAGAATTAACCTCCACATCAGCTCTACATCAGACCTACGTGTAGCAATAGTTTAACTGCTTATCCTTGTTGTATCATTTTCTGTTACACCAGAATTCTGGTGTTAGTTTCTTGATGTAAATAGATTCCAAACATCCTCCATAATCCATGGAACTAATCACAGATATACACTTTAGAATGTTCCTTGTAATCTATATATTGCATGCAGCCCAAGCAATAACATCCACGGTTGAATTATGACTCCATAGCTTCTTCATTTCTAACTCAAGCACATATGTTGCAAACTCTGCGATTCATACTTAAATATTGTTTGTAGCTGCTACCCTGTAGTTCTGTTCAAATGTGCCCGATCTAACTTTCTTTCCACATTGGAAAAGCCAATCATGCCTCTATCGGCCAACTTGTCTTCTTTGCAGGGTTTGGACCATGGACCACATTGAAAAATGGAGCAATTAATAGTGCAGGAGTATATGTTTCCCTCCCACCTGCTATGCACAAACAGATTCCACATGTGGAATCGAGTGCATCTACAAGTTAGTCTCCTCATCTCTTTAAATAGATTTATCACTGATTTGCATTTTTAATTATAAAAATCAAATCTATTTTTAATGCCATTGGCCTTCCAATTTTGTCTTCTGCTGATTCGCACACCCCAAAGTAATCTCTGCCTGCCTGCTGCAAAAACTACATTCGAAATGATTAAGATTTTTATAAAAAACGTCAAATGTAATCATTTACTAGCTTCTTGATTCATCTGCGTGATTATTGAATTTTCATTGTCACATAATTTCCAATATAAAATTGGGGTTGGCGACATGATTTTGAGTAATGAAATTTCCTAGAAATCAGAACTCTTTTTGGGTAAGGAAGGCTACTGGTGATGTTGGCCATGTTGAAGCATATCAAACTCTGTTGGATGGATGTGTTCGAGTGAGGTCAGTGGATGGATGGACGTGTTCGAGTTTGGTCACTTCTCATGTATGTGATAAGTCTTGCTGTTTTTATGTCTGGCGTAATAACTCATTTGCTGGATGCTTAGTGGAAATTATGTTATTTTAAGATCATCGGCGGCGTAACTAGAGAGGGAGCTTATCTTCAGTATAGTTTGCACAAACATACTTTGAAAGTGGCAACCAGGGAAATAACAACTTCTTTTTAAAAAAAAAAATTAATTTAGATTAACAAGGGAAATAACAACGGAAGTTCGTTACTAATCATCAACAGACTTATTCGTAGGTAATTTGCGATGGAAAATGGTGTTTCTAATTAGCTACAGAAATAGTCGTCGATAAACAACAGATTTTTTTCGTCTCTAATTTATTGATGAACTAGAAATTCGTCGGTAAATTAGCGGCGAGGGTGTTACTATCCGATTTTGCAGACTGAAGGCTTTCGTTGTTAAAAGTGTTTACCTATGGAATTCTAGTCATATCAGCGACGGATAATTCTCTGAATTCGCATTTTTTTGTAATATTTATTTTGAAATATAAAATGCAATAGACCCCAGTAGTTATAAGATTATAACAGTGTGGGCTCCACCATTTGTTTATTTTGAACCAAAAAAAATGTAGTGAACCCTAGTAAATAAGTATTCATAAGCACACACAAAAAAAAAGAGTTTAATAATAAAAAAAATGTATTTATCGAAATCTACATATATATCGATAATAAAATCTTATTTTGCTACTGTTGCAGATTTCCTATGACAAAATCTAATTGTATTAATATCTTTTTGTGTTTTTAAGTATTTTCAAATCTTAATTGTTAGTTTGAGATATCATTGTATCAGTCATTATGATAAACAATTAATTAAAGTACGTCATATATTTTTACTTTGTAGCTCTCGATAAACATTTGATCATCAATATGATAACATATTCAATTAAAACCAAGTTACAAACACACATTAATTCTCTCATGTGCACGTCTTACAAATAACATAGGAACACAAAATAATCTCCATTCAGTACACTCAAAATAGTGAGCATAAAAATTAAATTTTTAACTTGTTAATATCGTGACTCTGTACTAAATACAAATTTAAAGCTCAAATTACCATAAAAATTCACATGCTTCGACATCAAAACTTGCTTCAAAGAGTTTCATCTTTGCTTTTCTTTTCCTCCCCATTTAACTTTGTTACGATGAAATATTAACTAAGGCAGGTTATGTATCCATCAGTCACACATTTCAGTGTCTTCAAATTTTAATTAAAGGATCCTAAAAAGTATACTACAACACATTCTGTTAAAATCAGTTTTTTTTTTTTTCACATCCACGCATAATATAAATAAAATAATTAAACTACACAATCTCCGTCAATACGACCATCATTGTCACCGATGAAAATAAGTATTCAAAACATGTTAAGTTGATTCTTCGTCGAATCCAACTTAAAGGCTCAACATGCAACTACAAGGACTTTCAACTTTGCTTTTCCTTTTTCCTTCCCATTTTACTAAATTAAGATAAAAATAGTTAGTTATGTAGGTTATATTAGTCACACATGCGTCAATCTCTTCTCAATTTCAGCTCACAGATCTCAAAAAAATATATGATCAACAATATGACAACAGTTAAAATTAAATTATCAACATACATTAATCTCTCTTCAACGCATCTTACTAAAAACATAATAAAACATATCAATTATCTTTTAGTACGATCATCGCTGTAATCAACGAAAATAAGTATTTATTTAACACGTGTTAATTTATCCACACTTCATTGAATCTAACTTAAAAACTCAACACACAATAAAAATTTCCATGCTTCAACATCATTTCTTCACTTGGACTCAATTTTGCTTTTCTTTTTCCTTCCCATTTTACTTCATTCGCATAAATTAAAGAATATTACCAAGGAACGAAACGGGCTATCAATTCATTTTGGGCTCGAAGAACTTGTTACAATCCCAGTGATAAAAATAACAAAGGCCCATGAATTTGTTCAAAATTTCGATAATTGGAGTACATGTCACATAAGAACATCACGATTTCTGTCATCTATTTACCTCTTGTTTCTCTTCTTATATTTGTACGTTTTGCTTTCTTCTCCCTCCTTAGAAAGAGAAACCGGCAGAGAGAGAAGGAAGAAGGAAGAATTTGAGATAAGAATTCGTGTGAACAAGAGTTTGATTGAAGAATTCAACTGATTTCCATATGTTTCTTGTCGAGATTTAGATCTGTTACTGTTTTTTTTCTCTTTTCAGGGAACTTCACAGGTCGGCTTTGAATGGAAATGAGAGGAAAAAAAAAAGAGTTTTTGATTGTTCTTTTCTTTTCTTTAAAGTTATGTTAATTTATCTGTCTTGTTTTTGCAGAAGGATGAAGCGATTAAGAGATGAGGTGTATATGAACCCTCAATTTAAGCGGCCATTTGGTTCTTCTTCTCGAGGAGAATCGTGAGTTCTATAATTTCCTGTTATCTGGTTGATTTACTTGTATTTCATAACTGTGGTATCATGTGATTTTTTGTTCTGAAGTTGTGTTCGTTTATTTCATTGAAAAGGTTATGTTTTTATGATAGCATTCTTAGTTAATTCACTGAATTTCAGTAAATTTTTGTGATCAGACTTATTTGGTTCACGTTTTTAATCACGAGTCTAGAAAGTCTGATTAGGTCTCCTCCATAGCAGCAGCAGAAAAAATTGTAACAGAAATCACAGAAGAATAGGGTAAACATTTGAGTTGTCTAGGGTTGCTGAAGGTACTGTTGTGGGAGTGGGGGAGAAATGGAAAAACGTTTTGGATCTTTGTATTCGGTGGTGGTTTTGCTTTTTTGGGGGGCTTGTTTTGGTTTAATTTTCACCTCTTCTTTGTGGGGCCGGGTAGGAGTGGGTGCGGCGAGGAAAAGTCTGTAACTTCCCAACTAAGCCCATTAATGGGGTTTTGGCTGTATTAAGGGGAGGTTTACCTCAACCTTGCTGCAGGGAGTAGTGACTAATTAATGACCTTATGAAACCACCTCTGGAGGTAATTGAATTTAATTACTTTTGTTGAGATGATGAAAACAAAACCTTAATGGCATGTTTGGTACATTGGACGGGAACATATATGATTGGATTGTAGAAGAAAAAGAACTTCAAACTTTTTCTGTTGTAATGTCCAGTACCTTGTAAATCATGGTCTAAGGGTGTAGGCTAGAGAACCCATAATTAACAAGAACTTGGATTTTCAGGATTTTAATAGCACTTATATTTTTTTACCCTTCTCTTGTGATAAAGCTATGGATCACCGCATGCCCCTGGGGGAGGAGGGGGCGGAGGTGATGCCGGAGGGAGTGGCGGAGGTGGTACTGGAGGGAGTGATGTGGGTGGTGCTACTGGTGGTACACAAAAACTTACGACCAATGATGCATTAACTTATTTGAAGGAAGTTAAGGACATGTTCCAAGATCAAAGAGAAAAATATGATAGGTTCCTTGATGTCATGAAAGATTTCAAGGCTCAAAGGTAAATGAATCTCTCTTGTTAAATTTAACTTGTGCATATTGGCTGTGAATTGAGCTTTTCTTTGTAACTTTATGTTAATATATTTCTTGCAGAATCGACACAACTGGTGTGATATTGAGGGTGAAAGAGTTATTTAAAGGGCATCCTAATCTTATCCTTGGTTTCAATACCTTCTTACCTAGAGGTTATGAAATCACCCTTACTGAAGAGGAAGGGGCTCCAAAAAGAACGGTTGAGTTTGATGAAGCTATTAATTTTGTGAATAAGATCAAGGTGATATTTCCTATCACTTATTTAGTAATAGGTTCTCGATCGAGTTCTTTGAAGATAGAATTATAACGAAATATCTAATGGATTTTGTTTTGCTTCAGAACCGTTTCCAAGATGATGATCGGGTTTATAAAGATTTCCTAGCAATCTTGAACATGTACCGAAAGGATCATAAGGGTATTGCCGATGTCTATGAAGAGGTACTCATATCTTCTGAAATATTTTTGTTCTAATCATATGAACTTTACCGTCTTCTATTTTCTATGTCATCTATTCTTATCATTTTAGGTTGTAACACGTTTACATGCAGGTTTCGGCACTTTTTATTGACCATCCAGATCTTCTTCAACAGTTTACTAGATTTTTGCCTGATACCTCAACCACAGACTCAACGGCACTTGCTTCTTTTGGCCGGCATCCCTTTCATCGTTTTGATGAGAGGAGCTCTGCTGTACCCACAATGCGACACTCTCATGTGGATAAGGTAATATACATTATGTACTTAAACACACACAGAGACATGCTAATTTTCTGATTTTCTTTGTGAATCGTATGCCCCATACCTTTTTTAGCAGCGATTACGACGGGATAAGATTATTATCTCCCGCGGTGAACGTGATCCTAGTGTTGAGCGTCCAGAAGTGGACGAGGACAAAACAGTAATGACGTTGCACAAGGATCGGAAAAGGCGTGCTGAAAGGGAGAACAAAGATAAGAGAATTCGTTATCAGGACAACAGAGATACCGACAATGAAAATAATGGGGATATTAGCATGCATCGCCTTTCTGACAAAAGGAAATCTGCTCAGAAAGTTGATGATTTTGGAAGGAACGCTAATTTGGTCTCTCATGATGATAAAGATGCATTGAAAAGTGAGTGAGTGGTGCCTTATTATTTGGAACTCCTGCACTTCTATTTGGTCTTACGTGCTTGAGCTGCATTTTACTTCATATCGTCCTATTTGTTCAGCATGTAGTTGTCATTTTCCTTTTCAGATTAGACATTCCATTTTGTGATGGGTTAGTGGTTGTAGAAATGGAGTACTTTCAGTGCCCTATTTAGCGCATTTTTTTGCCCACCCACCCCCAATCCCCAGTTGCACGGACAGCCTTTTTACTCCACGGAATCCTATATGGTTAAACATGTATTTTGTTGTTTTTCTTCAGGAATAAGATGTACCGTTTGGTGATGGTTAAACCATTATAGAAATGAGTTCATTCTGTGGGTGTTTGGTGGGGATTAAAATTAGATTTTTAGTAGATTGTAATAGAAGTTTTTGAAATGTGCGGTTGAAAAGCTGTGGGACCATGAAAGATGGGGTTAATATTGATTGTTTGACTTAGATTAAAATCTGATTTTAATCCAAAACAAACGGGGCCTCAATGCATTAGTTAGGGCAACACATAAAAAAAGAAAAATAAAGTTAAAATAAGAAAAAGAAGGAAATAGATACAGTAAACAAAGTATAGACCAGCATTGCATTCTGTAGTGTTACTAATTATGTTTGACTTGCTATCGGGTCTTTTTAAAGTTGGGTTTGCATGGTCATTCCAGGTATGTACAGTCAGGAGTTTGCTTTCTGTGAAAAAGTTAAGGAGCGGTTGCACAGTGCGGATGATTACCAGGCATTTTTGAAATGTCTTCATATTTACAGCACAGAGATAATTACGAGAAAGGAATTGCAGAGTTTGGTATGTATATTATGCATCAATGCGTTTTAGCGACTTACTCGGGACCTTTGGATATCAGAAGTTGTAACAGTTGTATCTATTTCATTATGTGATAAACATCTCAGTACTCACCCTCAATTGTTTCCATAATAGTTTCAAGTTGCAGCTTGAATCTTTCCAATGGATAGCAACGTTTTTCATATTTTGACTTTGCATCTTCCAGTGCATCTTTATTGCTTGATTACTTTTCTATTAGATTCAGGCCGTATTCTATTTTATTTGCTGAGCTACATATTAAACA
The DNA here is from genome assembly GCA_903798385.1 of Fraxinus cuspidata. Taxonomy (NCBI): domain Eukaryota; kingdom Viridiplantae; phylum Streptophyta; class Magnoliopsida; order Lamiales; family Oleaceae; genus Fraxinus; species Fraxinus cuspidata. The sequence continues at coordinate 21,993 of CAIGRP010013082.1, forward strand.
CACTTCTTTATCTGGTACTAACAAGAGGCATTTTCAGATTGCTGATTTACTTGGAAAACATCCCGATCTTATGGAGGGATTCAATGAATTTTTTGAGCGCTGTGAGCAAATTGGTAATCACTGAATTTTACTGTAGTTAAAGTTGTATATTTTGATTAGATTGTTTTGATTCTTACTCGATTTGCTATTCTGCAGAAGGATTTCTTGCTGGTGTTATGAGCAAAAGTACGTCATTATCCTACTATAAGTTTTTGATTATTTGTTTGGATGTTTATTATATGTTATCTAACAAAGTTGTTTTGAGCTTACACTAATGGCAGAGAATTTGTGGAATGATGGACATTATTCAAAAGCCTTGAGAATAGAGGATAAAGACAAAGATAAAAAGCGTGAAGTTGATGGAGGTAAAGAAAAGGATAGACTCAGTTTGAAATACTCGGGAAAGTCCATTCAGGAGCTTGACCTTTCTAACTGTCAAGGTTGCACTCCCAGCTACCGACTTCTTCCCGAAGATGTAAAAATTTTTATTATCTCTACTTCTCCCGTTTAAAATTTTAGTCCAGTGGCTACAGTTTTACCTTCATTTTTGTTCTCGTGACATCTTATAAAAGAGTTATCTCTGCAGTATCCAATAGCTACAGCAAGCCAGAGATCGGAGCTTGGTGCTCAGGTTTTAAACGACCATTGGGTGTCTGTGACATCTGGAAGTGAGGATTACTCATTTAAGCACATGCGCAGAAATCAGTATGAAGAAAGCCTTTTTAGGTGTGAAGATGACAGGTATAGAATAAAATCTGCGTGTGACTGTGTTGATAATAAAAATTGTCCTAGATGTTTGGTGATATAAAATGAAAATAAATTGGGTTTGCTAGACTTCACTTTACTCCAAGCGGCTTAGTGCTTCTCTTTGAACCCTTTACCTTGTCAACATAAACTGTGGAATGTTGGGTTTATCCTCTCCCGATCCTCAAGGAAAATCTATTACTTGTCTTTGAGTTCCAACATATATCTTATAGAGTATGTTTAGTAACCATTATTGGGTACAAGTGGATAATATAACGAACAAGATTTAGCTTCTTTTTCTTTTGTATTACTGCCCAGTGCTGTATAATCCTTCCTATGAAACATGCTAGTACAGTATTAAAGGAGAGGAACCTTGTTTTCGTTCCTGCTACATTTTCATATGCAACATATATCTTATAGAGTATGTTTAGTAACCATTATTGGATACAAGTATATAATATAACGAACAAGATTTAGCTTCTTTTCTTTTGTAGTACTGCCCAGTGCTATATAATCCTTCCTATGAAACATGCTAGTACAGTATTAAAGGAGAGGAAACCTTGTTTACATTCCTGCTACATATTCATATGTTCCAGTAATGGAATACTGCCCAGTGCTATATAATCCTTCCTATGAAACATGCTAGTACAGTATTAAAGGAGAGGAAACCTTTTTACATTCCTGCTACATATTCATATGTTCCAGTAATGGAATATTTATATCTGCTATTGTTTTTACTTGCTTTTCCTATATTTATTTATCAACTAGACTTTCTACTAATTGGTTAGTTCTATATTCATTGGGTTTTCCTTTTATATTTCAGATTTGAGCTAGACATGTTGTTGGAGTCTGTGAGCTCGGCTGCCAAGCGTGCAGAGGACCTGCTGAACAGTATAACTGATAATCCAGCTGGTTCAGACAATCCCGTACGCATCGAGGAATATTTCACAGGTTTGCCAATATTGAACATGAGCTTGTACTGAAAGCTATTTTACTTGCCTCCATTTACTGTAAACAGATGGATATCTATTTTTTATTTTTTTTTATTTTTTTTTTATGATTGATTCTATCTCTTCTTTATAAAGCTCTGAATTTGAGATGCATCGAACGTCTATATGGAGACCATGGTCTTGATGTCATGGACATTTTGCGCAAAAATCCATCACTTGCATTGCCTGTAATACTTACCCGCCTGAAGCAGAAGCAAGAGGAATGGACCAAGTGTCGTGCAGATTTCAACAAAGTATGGACTGAGATTTATGCTAAGAACCATTACAAGTCTCTTGATCATCGGAGCTTTTATTTCAAGCAACAGGATTCGAAGAACTTGAGCACAAAATGTAAGTTGAGCATTGAGGTTATATAAAATCCATAGTTGCATCTTGTCTCTGAATCTGGTATGCACGTAGCTCTTATAGTGATTACCATGTGCTGCAAGTTATGCTTTTTCCCGCCATATTTCTAGTTCAAGTCTGAACTTAAGTAAATTGGATTATGATGATCATGATGACACAATCTGTATATTATTGTGTTTATTAAATTCTTGCATGAGCAGACAGACTATGAATATCCATTTTAAATTGGTTCTAGTATTTTCTGGAGCCACGACTTGTCTTTTGGGACATGTTTTTCTGAGACTTTAATAGGCTCCCACTCATCAGATGATGCTATCTCGCTAGAATAGGGAGGGTATTACCAAAAGTAACATGGCATGTTAAGGTTACCAAGGATCTAGGGATGGTTTCATGTATCTCCTGGTTCTCACCTCTTTTCGCTCTTTTGATTGACAGCCTTGGTAGTAGAAATCAAAGAGATCAAGGAGAAAAATGAAAACGAGGATCATGTGCTTCTCGATATTGCTGCTGGAAGTAGATATTCCATCCTTCCAAATCTTGAATTTGAATATGCTGATACTGACATTCACGAAGACTTGTATGAAATTGTTAAGTACTCGGCCGAAGAGATCTGCTCAACGAAAGAGCAATCAAATAAAGTTTTGAGGTTCTATACTACTTTTCTTGAGCCAATGCTGGGTGTTCATTCCCTTCGTCGTAGTTCAGACGCTACTGACGGTGATGGTTTCTCTAAGACTGGAACTGCAAAAAACACGGTGACAAGCATAACTGAAAGTGATGGAAGTCCAAATGCCAATGCTACTACCATGAACCTGAAGCAACTGAAGCCCAACTGCAATGGAGATTCAAAAGCATCACCTCAACAAGTCAATTCCTGTAAGACGAGCTTCACCAATATGGGTAATCTGGCTAAAGAAGATAGATCAAATGTGGCATCTGGTGGACGATTACCCAAAACCAGATGCAAATCATGGTACGTATGTAGTTGAACACTTGGTTCTATGTTGTCAGTATATGTGGAGTGGTTGATATTTTGACAGTATCTTACTGTGATTTATAGTAGCATTGTTTATCTTATCTTCCTTTCAATTTTATTGATTTGTATGTTTTTGATTTGCTATCATGGAATAATATCCATTTTCAACTACAAGGGCGTGCTGCAAATTCTTCTC
>CAIGRP010013083.1:0-14253 GCA_903798385.1 Fraxinus cuspidata
AAGAACAAAATATTGGGAATAGCAAGCTAAGGAGACGGTAATCACGTTTGTAGAATTGGAGATGAATTGTGGAATTTAATTTGATTGAAAGGGTATTTGGGTCTTTTTATAATAGGGATATTTTAGACTTTTTATACATTTTATTTATTGTTTTTTTTAAATTAAGGTCATTTCACCAATAAACATTGAGAGAAGGATTTTCTTCCAAGAACATGGCTTGACCATGTCTTTTAACAAAGAATCCCTAATTTCTAATGGCCACAATACTTTAAACTTAGTCACCTTAACCACTAAATTTTAATTGAATTTTGGTACTTATACTTAGAAAATGTGCATAATAGATTACGTATATGATGTGAAGTGAAAAGATTGGATGAAAAAGTCGATTGTATTTTAAATTGACAAATGATAAAGTGACATGTGTCATTATGTAATCTATTATATAAATCTTGACGTATATATAACAAAATTCATTTTAATTTGTTAATTGTTTCATTCATACAAGCATATTCGAACAAACATACATCGTTAAGAGAAGACCTTCTTATCCTCCTCGAGGTGAGTTGTTTAAGACTCTTATTGAGCTAGCACGACATTTGATTATACTTATTGCTTTCCTAAAAATAATAAAAAAGTTTCGGTATCTATTTGTTATAAATTAAGCGGGTACCAATTAAAATTTAAATTTTAATATAAGCAAAGTCAACAATCAATTTTAATCACATATTTCATGGTCTAAAACTTTTCAATTACACATTTTTTTTTATCAAAATCTACTAAAAATATAATTTTAATTCATACCAAATATGGGCTAGATATTGTTTGTGAATGATTATTATATGTTTGCAATCCTAATATTTGTTATCAATAAGATACATGCTTGAGTTTTGACCTCTTTATTCTCTTTCTTTTATTTTTGTTTTTTCTTTGTTTTATAATACATTACCAGCACATATTTCTAGAAAGTTGAGATAGAAATGATAATTTTTCTTTCCATTCAAAGAAAGACAAGTTCTAGTTAGTTTATTTTACAAAGAAACTCTTCTTTTCTGATCAAAGAAGATATTTGTATTCACTTAACTTTGAATTACATAATAAAGTGGTATACGTAATTCAATCTGGTTATATCGTTCTAAAGATGCCAATTGATGTTAAACATATATTTGCTTGAACGAAATTTATTAGTTCATATCAGTACTCCAAATAATATTGTATTATCACTTTCGATAAAGTATCGACCAATGTTTCAGAAGAATATATACAAATATTATGTAGCAGCTCTCGAAAAAAAGCATAACTTTAGATTAATGATATTCTAGATGAATTTAATTTCTATTATATTTACTGAATTACATGAAATTTTACCCATCTCCATATTTGTAATAGAATATATGAACTTTGTTTCAGAATAATCACAATTTTATATATATTAAATTTCATAAGAAAATAATTAATATACACACACACACACACATAACAATTGGTACCAAAACACACCAAACAGATGCTATCATTAACTTTGCAAGAGAATAGTATTGAATTCCACAAAATATGTGGATATTGTAAACTCGTGATTGAACTAATATGATTATCATATGCATATTGCCCATGTTTGGCAACCATTATTTTAATTTTTTTTCTATATATTCATTTTTAAACCACAGATTTATGTAAAAAAATATTCAACGTGTAAACTAAAATGTTTTCACTAATTTTTAACCACACATTTTTCAAAAAATCACTATTTAAAACTTCATTTTACCTAAAAAAAAAAATGGTTGTTAAATAGGGGATAGTTCATCTTTTTTGTAAAAAGTTTGGCTCTTTACCAAAATTTTGAAAAAAAAAAAAAAAAAATCAATCATACTTGATGTACAATTATTGTACGTCAGATTTACACTTTGACAGAAGTGTCATTTGACAGTTTAAAAAATAATAATTTTTATTCCGATTATTTTATAAGCGCAAATGTCAAGCATGTACAAATGGTAAATCCAAAATGTATTGCGCGGCAACAAGGTCAACATCAAGCGCATCTAGTGTAGTGGTATCATAGTACCCTCCCACGGTACTGACCGGGGTTCGATTCCCCGGATGCGCATTTCTTCAATTATGTTTTTCCCCATAGAGATTTCAGAGTTCTCCATCAGCAATGAAAACCGCAGAATGTGATGAGGGTTTCTCCATAATTGACGAATCAAATTTTGTTATTTCTGTTCCAAATGCTTAGTTCCAGCATTCTATGTGTTTTTTTTTATTCAAAAACTTTAGATCTTTCCTAATTTTCGCCACCATCGATGATTCCAGCGACCAGAATTCTCCACCTCTTAAACTCCTGTTGTGTATCACCTGCTCACCTCCACCAAATTCAGGCCCAGCTGATCCTACATAATCTCCAGTCCAACACCACCGTCGCCCACCACTTCATTACCGCCTGCCACTCCTTAAACCTCCTCAACTCCGCCGCATTCCCCCTATACACAACTCATTTTACTAAACCCCACACTTTCATATATAATCACCTCCTCAAAGCCTTTTCCCATTCCAAAACCCCTCAAAATTCGTTAATAATCTACTCCCACATGCATAAGAACTCCATTCTTGTAAATAATTATACTTTTCCTTTTGTTCTCAAGTCCTTGGCGGAGTTGAGGTTGTTGAAAGAGGGGGAAATAGTGCATGGTCAGATAATAAAATGGGGTCATTTGGGTGATATTTACGTGGGAAATTCTCTGTTGAATTTCTATGCTTCATGTGGGATTATGGGTTCGTGTTTACAAGTGTTTGATGAAATGCTTCTGAAAGATGTAGTGTCGTGGACTGTTATGATCAAGGCCTATAATGAAGCTGGAAAGCATGACGACGCATTAATTGTGTTTGAGAGAATGAGAGGTGAACGAGTGGCGCCTAATCGGGTCACTATGGTGAATGCATTGGCCGCTTGTGCAGGTTTAGGAGGGTTGGATATGGGCGTTTGGATTCACGAGTTTATAGAGAGGAGTGGGTGGGAATTGGACGTGATCTTGGGAACTTCTTTGATCGATATGTATGGAAAGAGTGGAAGAATTGAGTCGGGGTTGCTTGTTTTCGATAAAATGGGAGAGAAGAATTTGTTCACATGGAATGCAGTTATCAAAGGACTGGCCTTAGCCAAGAGTGGCAAAGAAGCAGTGAGTTGGTTCCTCAGGATGGAGCAAGAAGGGTTTAATCCTGATGAGGTGACTTTAATCGCGGTGCTTTGTGCATGCGTGCATTCTGGTTTATTCCACATTGGTCGTCAAGTATTTTCTTCATTGGTCAATGGAAAATACGGGTTTTCACCTGGTGTCAAGCATTATGCATGTATGGTTGATCTTTTGGCACGTGCGGGGTTTCTAGAAGAGGCTCTAAGGATGAGTAGAGGAATGCCGTTTGATCCTACTAAGAGTATTTGGGGAGCTCTTCTAGCTGGTGGTAGAGCTCATGGAAGCCTGGAAATAAGTGAGCTTGCAGCACAGAAGCTCGTGGAGTTGGAGCCTGGGAATTCAGCTTATTATGTTGTGTTGGCTAATTCGTATGCAGAAATGGGAAGATGGAATGATATGGAGAAGGTTCGTGAATTGATGGAAGAGCGAGGATTTAAGAAGGATTTGGGTAGAAGCACGATCGAAGTTAAACATCAGGACGTCACACTTGACAATTTGTTAGGTTGACGGATTTGTTACTCTTTATTTTGGTGTTAAAGAACAACCTATTGTCTTCTTTTTTGGTTCGTCTCCGTAGTAAATCAGATGCGGTCACAACCTATACATGCTAGAACCGGACATTCGGGAAATGATTCTCCTTCTTATAGACCCCCCTTTACGACGTGCGAATGTGACCTCCAAAAATATTATAGTGCACTATAACTTTGTCTCCGCATTATATCTGCCCTCCAACATAGGTGTTGTCTTTCAACTGTCGCGGAGATTCGAACCTCCGATACTCCATAAAGAATCATCTTGCTTTACCACTACATCATGCACCATGGGAGCACAACATATTGTCTTAGGATGATTCAATGCAATGGCAGATAAACGGGTTCTGAACATTTAACTGATTAACATTCATGATATATCATTTTATCGAGCTTCTATCCAACCAAGAACAACTGCAGGCACCAGGTTTTGTCCAACTTTTTGCTCACATTTGCTCGACTACATCCCGTGCTACAGTATCATTGTAGAAAATCCCTGCCCTCTTCATTAAGTTATACGGGTGTAAATTCATGATCTATACTGTGAAACGTAGTAGTTTAGAAAAAAGATACATTTTGCCTGTCTTCTATAATCATGTCCAGTCCAATGTATCAAACTTGGACTTGGAATGTTATTTTCCATATGTTTCCATCCCCACACAGATGCATACAGATAAAAATGGCTATAGTAGATACATTTGACATGCATATACATATATATATTTGTAGTTATGGATTGACCAGTTTGAGACTGTTGATTAATTTACACTCGGATATTTACAAAATGGTGATCCAAGAAACAAGCAGGAAAAGGATAACTACATAAAAACATAAATACTGTGCATACAGGATCATGGATAGGTTCACATTATCCAGGGCTCTGCTAGAAAGCTTCATCAGGCTTAAGGAAATTATGATATTCCAGCTGAGTCATCTCTCCACCGGTTGCTGGGTCAAATTTGCACCTATAAAAACTGCAAGTAATTTCACAAACAAATAAATGATTTGTCTCAGGGTACACTTACTGATACAAACATGCAAGATGTGGAAAGGGAACAATATGGGTAGGGTGATGTTAATTGACCTTCCATCCAAGCCAAGAATTACAACCGTGTTCTTTTGATGACCAAATGCAACAATATATTGAGAACCTTCAATTAAACGAAACTGAGCCACTGACCATTCTGAGCTAAAATACTTGGGGAGTACTCCTGCCACAACGAAAATTTGAATTAAAGCTTGAGGCCAACAAAAACAGGTTGAACAGTCACACCGAGGCAAGGCAGGATGTCTTCTATACCTATGCACATGTTCGTAAAGCCAGAGAGAGAAGGAAACCTTCCACATACCCCATCCCCCAGAAAGAATGACTAGACAACCTAGAGTTACAAAGCAATTTCTAAACTCTGGCCACGACACTATAAAAAGAAACAAAAAATGGATCCATTATCCATAGTAATGACCAAAATGGAAGAAGGTAAAAGAGGAGTTTCACCAGACAAATCCCATGCGAAAGACGTATAATTTCTTCTCTGCAATCAGTTGATATTCGACAAACATATTTCACAAATGAACAGACTTAAGGATAACTACAGCTTAATTGCACTTACTTTCAAGAAATTATCTCACCCTATGGATTCACCTAGTGATTCTATTATATCAATGAAAAGGCTTTTTCGATTTTACTCCTACATCAAATAAATGGGATTCAGCCCGTTATTATTGTCCCACTTTAGCAGATAATTGATGCCTTTTACAAAGTATCTGTTAAGTGAGCGATAACAATTCACCTGAAGCTAAAATGCAGTGATAGATAAGTGAGTACTACTTTCAGGCTTGATTTAAACATATGCTAAACCTTTAATGAAAGAGAGTGATGAACTTGGCGAAGTCACGGCAGAATTTGAATCTGGAGGACTGCTTGACCTAGCATTTCCTAGGTTTTCTGCATTAACCTTAAGGCTGAAAACATGAACAGTACCCTTGTCACTAGAAACTGCAAGCCAATGGGCAGTAGGTGAAAACGCCAGGCTGTATATTTCTGCTCTGTCTGCACCCCTCCTTACCTGCATCATATTTCCAAGGGCTTCTGTGAGATCTTTATATCATGAATGCACAACTTGAATACATGCAAATGCATTTCAAAGAAAAGGTATAGTTTAAGGCTCATTGCTAAAGAGGAAAGACACATTCCAAATACTTGTGAAAGAAAAAAGCATAAATCAGAAAGGTTTTTCTTTTTCATCTAGTTGCCCCTGAATTTAATCAAAAAAAAAAAAAAACGGATTTTAAGTTTTAAAGAAGGCATGGATAGAAAAATTACTACAAAAACACAACCTCTCGGTTGCAGTAGAGGATCTAGGAAATCTGCGTTGTTAACTTCAAAAAGAACAAGTACTTCTGTTGTTCGGCAAGTGTTTAAACTATAAACACTTTCGATCAAAACATTTTGTATCCACACATTTTGTTGGACCCGCAAGTATGGCCCTCTTATCCACCACTCATTCTATTTACAATTTCCCCTTATTATAAACAATTCCCAAACATGCTTTTAGATAATAGAACATCAGTAAATGGAAATCCAAAATTCTAACCTGATAGTACCAACCCCCCTCCCTCTCCTATAGCTTTATGATGAACAATGTGAAAAATTTTCAAGCAACCTAGTTTTTCTTTCTTTCATGGGTTGGATATTATAAAAAGCTTTAGAAGTGAGCTCTATAGTCAAGGCAACAGTTTGAATCCTAACAATCTCAGATTTCGCAAGTGACATGATCCCTCCTAATAGACCAGCTTACAAGAGGAAGAACAAAAATGATAAGATCTTACAAGCTTGAAAATACTAAATCTCAGAAGACCTCTAGATCAAATGGGGCGGAAAGTTTTTATTGATACGTCACGATACATCAGATTGTTTCAATGCGTATTTCGATGTATCCTTAGAAACAATTTGGTACAAGCCTTGCCTATCTACAAAATGATGGATGAACTAACAGCAGTTAGCTTAAGATTTACTAATTTCAATGCATCATGAAGCAACACTTGAATCGATGGTTCGAATTTGATTTGATTTTTTCTAAAGATTCCAATTCCACGGCCACAATTCTACACCCAAAAAAAAAAAAAAAAAAGAGAATTTAGTAAACTTTTGCAAGTATTGACGCCAGAATGAGAACCAACAAGAGGCCAGATCCCCAATTCGAAGTTTTAAGATACAGGGACATAATCGATCAATCAAACAATGCAAGCTCCACATCTGCACCATTGATCACAATTAATGGTACAACCACATTCACTCCTACTGAAAATTAACCATGGAGAATGACATATTGAAACTAATAGTAATTTATTAAAGCACAATCTTACTCCCTCCTATCAGAACAAGGAACCACATCAGCTCATAAGTAGCAAAATACTTTACAAACCCCTCCCACCATAGTTCGCTCCTAAGCAAGAAGAAGAATCTAGACCGTCTTCACATGTAAATCGCCTAAAATATACACAAACTCTTGTTTGTTTAATTATTTTTGAAGAGAGAAATCACAGGCATAGATAGCACATTAATCCATGTTCCACAACCATCTTACAAAAACATTTTCATTAACAACAGGAATTAAGCTTTGATTCCTCCAAAATAAACTCGATCCTTTTTATATATCTTGTGATTTATAAAGAGTCCATTTTCTGCAACAACAAATTCTTACAGCAATCTGATCATCCAACAGATTAAGCCATAGCAAAACTCAAGTTAAGCACATATAATTACCAAAGCACCAAAGGCATCAAACTTGTGAACAAAAAGTTACCTCCTGTATTAAAGTCCCATCATGTGTATTGAAAATTCGAACCAGAGTGCCCTTTGTGCTGGCAGTGGCAAGTAAATTCCCATCTTGAGACAGCGTAAAGCATGCAATCCTCGAATCATGAGCCATAACAAACTTAGTCCTCTTCGAGGCATAATGCTCCACCCTAACTTGTCCCTTCTGCAGCCCTGGACACACCAACACAAACGATCCAGCCACGTGCGACACCGCACATAGCCCCTTAGGGTTCGCAATAGTCTCAATCTGATGCAACAGCTTCAAATCCGCAAAATTATACACAAATATCTTCTGCTCAAGGACGACCACAATCCGATCCCTCCTCAATCGAACCCCGCGAACCTCCGACCTAAACGAAAGCTCCCCGATACACCGACTCTGATGATCATCCCAGATCATTACCTTATTAAGCGGATACTGAGGAGAATCACCACCGCCGACAAGGGCAAGGATATTACAACGGAATAGCATCTCAACTGCCCCGATTCCACCATTACCATCAAAATCCCGTCGAAAGATCTCGCGAAAGGGATCGCAATTGTATATACGGAACCCGCGATCGATGCCAGCAGCAAAGCAGCCATAGTCCTGATTGAACGACACATGGAGGAGCGCTGGCGTCGACCGATCAATCAAACCCTGATTCGAATTCGGATTTGAGACAATTGAATTATTCGTAAAAGACATGTGACTTTCGTTAGCAGCTTCATTGGCAGTTTCTTCATCCGGCGGGTCGGGTGGAAATTGTTGCTGCTGTTCAAGGTAAGGCTGGAGCATGGGTGAGAGGAAATTCGGGTTCGGGTTAGGGTTTGGATGGGGTATAGCTGCCATGGAGAATGAGTGGAATTTTTGGAAATGTGAAGGGTGGATTTAGAACAGAATTTTAAAGAATGGTTAGGGTTTAAAGTGATGTTTAGGTCAATTTACAATCATGACCAAGGAGAAGATTTTGCAGCAAAAATTACAGTTGTGGACCTCTTATTCAAAACAACACAAATTTTGGTCCCTGATCATTTTTTATGGCATATGCATATCCAAACTTTCTATTTCGGTGCACATGTTTGGGTGGGCTTATATAAACATCTTATAAATAAAAAATAAAAGTATACATATTACATAAGTATCTTATAAGAGGAAAAATGTTGACTATTTTTAAGCAAATCAATATAACAAATTATTAAATTTTCCTATATGTTGTTTAGAACTTGTTTGATACATATTTTTGAGCATATATTTTTGTGAAAATTGAAGTTTTTGGAGAATGTGAGATTAAAAAGTAGAAACAAATAATGAATTTAAGTGCAAAATTATTTTATTAAAAATGTAGGGTTAAAATTGATTTTAAAGATTCTCTACAAAATAGGGATTCAACGATTTTTAAATACAAACAGGGATTTAAAATTATCCACCAAAATTTATAATGAAAGTGCCTCTTGGAAATGCTATTATATATAAGAGAAAAATGACAAATCTCTAGGTCAAAGTTACAAATAAAGCTAGATAAAGTATGTATTATATATTTATTTTTTGCCTTGCTTTCGAAGAAAAATTGAGCCATCTAATTTCTTATTGAAATGTGTTTTGATAATTTTAGCCCATGCTTGATCCTCATTCTTGAAAAATTCGTTCTCATTCTACTCATTTTCAACCACGCATTCATCAATAAAATAATATTACACGTAAATTCAAAATTTTTTCTTATTCTTTAACCACATATTTCTCATCACATCACTTAAAAAATGCATTTTTCCTCACTGTGTATCAAACACAGCCTTAGGCTCATAAGCATGTTTGACCAGCTCGTAGGTTATTCAAAACTTATGTCTCTTGTTAAACGAATATGTTTTTAATGTAGCATATAACATTTTATTTTAAAGGTGCATTTGATTTTAAGGTAGCATATGACATTTGTGGTAAATCATCTTTATTTCTCACCAAAAAGAATGTAGAAGAAACAAGGGAAAATACGAGCAAGGCACGTGAGGTTTGATGATAAAATAGATAAGTTGTTCATTAAAATTGAAGGTATAATAATGTACAAGTCAAGAGAATTTAATGAACCTAAATATTATCTTTCTCAAAGTTTGGAGTCTCAACTACAATTTTCTCTTGTATTGCTGGTACGATCAAGGGCATTTTATAACAGTGTTGATGCGTTGCTTGGAGGACACGTAAGTGAATGACTACGCTTTCCCACAGAATTTGAGACCATTTATTTAAATAATAAATTTATATTAAAAGGTCAGTAATAAATTACATGTACAGCTAAAGTTAAGAAATTGAGACACATCCTTTTAAAACTCACTTTCAATCACACATTTTTCAATTACATAATATTTTTCATCACATCAATAATTTTTCTTTACATTTTGACCGTATATTTCTCATTATATCACTATTTAAAATATATTTTTTTTCTCAATAATATCCATCAAGCACCCCTATAGCCCATGATTGTCTTCCATTGTAAAAAGTTTTTTGAAAAAATAAATTTTGATCTAATAAATTTTAGAAAATATATTATTAAAAAGTTGGAAATTGTTTTTAGTTGTAATCAATTTAAGTAGCAATGTTTTTTGTTTTGTTAATTATTGTTGCTCAAAGTCAATTAATAATATAGTATTCAGAAAATTTATAAGTGTGTGGGACTGTTTTAACTTTGAGGATAACAAATTCCACTTTCATCATCGTTTGATTATAACGTGGAAATGAAATCGAATTCCAAGGTACAACCACTTTAAGTTGTATTTTCTTTATTTTCATAAAAAAAAGAATTCATATTGGTTTGGCGAGTTTTTATTTTCCAAATAGTATGAAATTAGAATTCATTTCCACATTTACCATCAAACAGACCCTAACATCAGCATATTGGAATCACAGCTTGGGGACCACAATTGATGAGTTTATTAATCCCTTGAAAAGATTCGTCTTTAAAAAAAAATTCATTTATCTCTTCGGTGTGGTTTGTGAGTTACTGCATATGGAGCGAGATTTACCTAGTGCCACTCACGAGTAAAGGCTGCGGGTTCCTACGTCAAAGAAAAAAAAACAAAAAAAATCATTAATATGTAGACCTATTTGATATAGAATTAAATAAGTTTGAACATGAATTAAAACGAGATAGATGATAAAAAAAAATTTAATTTAGATAATGAAATCAGCAAAAGAGTTAAAAAAATAATAATTAAAATAATTATATATATATAATTCAGTGTTTTATGATGAATTCTTTATCAACTTTTTTCTTGTGTAATATGATTTTTTTATTTCTTATTTAGATAAGAGTGACAGAATAAATAAATTGTAGAACCATAATGTGTGGTTATTTCTAGAGACAAAGAATCAATCAACTAGGAACCAAAAGATTCGTATGACCATAATAAGAATAATTATTATACATTGAAAATGGAATATAAGAAGTTCAAACACTGGTCTATAATCTTTAAGGGCTTTTCTCTTTATCGTTTTCAAGCTGTTTTCTGTTTTCGATTTTTCAAAATAGTTAAAACGCGTTCTTTTTTCTATTTTTGAAAATGCGTTTTTGAAAACAAGTTAAAAATTTACAAAGAAAATTCAAAACGACAACGAAAAATTTGTCGTTTTGAGTGTTTTCAATTACAATCAAACCAAAATTTTCAAAACACATTTTGGGTGTTTTCAAAATGTCAAAAAGAACACATTTTCAACAATTTCAAAATGGACACTCGAAAGACAAAACTCAAAGTGAATTAAAAACTCAAAACACAAAATTGAAACACAAAGAGAACATCCCTAATTGATTATGAAAAATTAATCAAACGTAGACTCAATAAACAGTCAAGTTATAAAGGTTGTCCTTAAAAGTAAGTCGAGTTTACATGTAAGAAACTTTCCACAACAGAAAATTTTCAGTACAGCAGTATACTCCATCCACATCCTATCTATAGGTCTCCCGAGGACTAACCAAGTTTTAATCACTCCATATTCGACTAAGCTTCTCTTATCCACCTCAGGCAATTTTAGATACTCGTCCCGAAAAAGAGCATAGGAGGGAAATAACTCGAGCTGCACCGCCCTGTCCTTAGCTTCTCCTTCGTTCAAAACCAGAATTTGAATCAGAGCTGGATCTGAGAAATATGTGACTTCACCTATCTCTTTCACCTGCACCTTCTTCCTGAACCGGAAGATGAAACAAAATGTGATGTTGCCCCATAGAAGAGAAAAGGTAGAAACAAGCACAGTGTAAAGTGATACTATAAACATAAATGCAATCAGCAGTCTCATTAACAATACAAATCGCTGATAATCAACTGTTTTTCAGGAATTGTTATTGTTACATGCCCATAGTTAATATTACTTATTCCTAATAGCTGACATTTTCTGAACAAAATCCTCTAACAGACAAAAAACGAGAGAAGATCTAAATATGCATATATGATATATGTATAATCTGGATGAAGTTCATCATATCGTGGCAGTATTATTCAATGATATATTGAAAGTCGAGGACCTTAAGAAAAAGAACGAAATCCAATTATAAGTTGTAGGGTGTTGCGCTCCATAATTTCAGAGATGAATACTGACACTTAGTATTAGTTACAAGCTGGAATTTAGAAGTCTATCCAAAGAAAAGCACCCTCAGTTTAATCATTATGGTAAAATAAAGGGCAAATTAAATGCAATCAAGCACAAGAATCGGAACTGCTAAAGGACCGTTCACCAAGGAAGTACCTTAGCTTCACTGGACGGTCGACTATCCACAACTTCAGGTAGGTCAACATTATCCATGCTTCCATCACCCAATGAAGATGGATTTCTATTTAGAACATTCTGTGGGTTTCTTACTCTTTCCCCAAAATCCTAGATAAAATACAAAATTAAATCTTTAATATAGAACTAAAAAATTAAAGAAAATTAAAGAAGAAAACTAACCATTTCAGAACTTCCTAGCAGAAGACTACACCTCTCCTTAAAGCAGTCCAGAAATTCACTCATTGAATGCTTTTTAAAAACATGGTTAGCGGCCAGTTCTGATGGTACTCTGTGTGCAAGAATCTCTGTCTGTTCTATTTCTTTTTGTTGACACACAAAAATGATGCCAATTAAATGGTCCAAAGATGGAAGCCCAGTTAGGAAACTCGAATGATGGGCCCAAGCGAGACCATGTAAAGTCCCAAGACAGTACCCAAGACGGAGTCATATAGCGGGAGCCCATTATCGCCCAAGCCGGTAAGATGTCCAAAGTCTGGGCAAATATCATCGCCCAAGCATGCAGGACGCCCAAGATCCGAGTGAGCATAGCGCCTTATTATTTAAAGCAACGGTTATTGAAACAGTTCATTTCATGACCCAAGAACCTCAATCATGAGCGGTTAAATGATAGGAATAATAGCAGCAGTTAAGGACAGTTTTTGACAAATCATCCATTATGGAGGAAGTTGGTAGTTACCGGACGATGAGCATCAGTTATTGACAAGTCATCTATCATGGAGAAAGTTGGTGGTTACTGGACAACAAGCGATTTTTTCAAATAGTGTTACAAGGAAAAACTGTCGAAGAGTATAAAAGGAAAAAGAGAACATAGAAGAAAGGAGATCAAATCCAACTCTCAAATATAGAATTATGTAATTTTGTTTCTTTCTATTTAATTGCCAATTACTTAGCGAATTCAGTGTGCTTGTGCTCCTTGGAGGCATTTTGCTTCTTGTAAGTTGTAATATTCATAAATAAAGTACCCATCGGTGGGACTTTATCTCGAGAGGTTGTTGTTCCTTACACAATCGTTTGAACTTTTATCTAATTGTTAGCGAGGCCCGATTTCCACGCGAAACAATTTAGCACGCTCGGTGGGACACTTGGTGTTTGAAGATACGTAAAGTGAAGCAATATGCCTAAAAAAACTCTGATAAGGAGCTAAAAAGCCAACTAATAGTCCAGTATGTGGTCGAACGATATGAGGAGCAGCAAAATACTCTACAATCGGAAGGACAGTATCAAAATCGTTATGAGCCCATGACGGAATTGAGTCCTAGAACCATGCGTGCATTGCTTGGTAAACTCACGCAAGATGTCGTTGAACATGTAAACTTACAAAATGTTCATAATATGGAAAAGTTTACTCAAAATGGAAATGTACATTATGACAATATGGCCAAACAACTCAACACTTTAAATGAAATCATGAATAAGTTAGTGGGCCAAATATGTCAACCGGTGATGCAAAGTATGAGAAATTACTTTCAAACTAGAACAGTTGTGGGACATAATTCCCCGATCTTGGGNTTACTCAAAATGGAAGTGTGCATTATGACAATATGACCAAACAACTAAACATTTTAAATGAAATCATGAAGAAGTGAGTGGGCCAAATATGTCAACCGGTGATGCAAAGTATGAGAAATTACTTTCAAACTAGAACAGTTGTGGGACATAATTCCCCGATCTTGGGTCCGAGTCAAGGGCTAGAGCCACTTTTTGGGCCATCTACTTCAAATCAAGGGGGTAGTGGAACAGCGAATGGCAATAGTGGTAATAAAACACCAAACTTTGGGGGTAACCCAAACGCTAGAAACAATGTCCAAACCAATGGACAGAGAGACAATGTCCAAACTAATGGACAGAACACCCCACGTGTTAACGATGGTGGAAATACTCAAGCTAATGGTAATAATAGTTCAAATAACGGCACTTTTGCTACAAACCAAGGATCAGATGTCAGGCCTCAAGTAGTTCCACCAA
>CAIGRP010013087.1:0-16305 GCA_903798385.1 Fraxinus cuspidata
AGTTTTTGAATAAAAATCGAATTTTCGAGCTTTTTTCATTAAGGAATCTCTGCTGCACTATATTTTTAGAGCGCACCAACATTCTTTAATTTGAATCAAAATATGAAGAATTTAGAAGAAAATAATTAATATACCTTGCTGAGATTTTCTGCCTAAATAGAAAATATGAAGAACTTGTGCAAAGTTGAAAGATAAATTTCAAAGTTTAGAACTGCTCGTACACTTTAAGCATGAAATAAATGAATTTATATAGAGAATGTTGTCATTAAGATTTTTTCGATTTTTTCTTGTTAATAAAACATTATTTATACCACGAACATATCCATCATGGATATTTTAATGGACACTTGCAATATCAAAATAAATTTACGTTAACGGCTTATTCATTAAAATATTTCTTATTAACACTATCAACTAAAATTATATAAGCATGTGGCAACCTAATTATTATTTTCATGAGATTTAAATTCATAATGTAGAAAAATTTGTATCATACGTGAACAATTTTAGAGACATGTTTGGTTAGAGAAAATTTATATCATACGTTAAACTATTACCCACTTTTCTCTAAACAAACATCTCTCTAAAATTGTTCAACTTTATATTTAATACTTACCTTGAAAATAGTGCACCACCCATTTCATCCACTTTAATGTCACTTACTTAAAGACATCATTAAAACACATCCTTCCAATTTACCAAGTCCAAAATTGTCTTCGCATGAACTTTTATAAAAGCTGAAGTTCTCCACTTAGCCATCCCGAAACGTCCAAGTACAACATTTTGCGCAAGAAGCCTTTTAAAATGGATGCCATGTGTCCATAATTGATCAAAATCATATCTTTATTTGTTTCAACAAAATAAGATTTTTAGAATAATCGTTCATCAAAATATTTTTGTATGAAACATTTTTAGCGAGATCATATCACGAGCTTTCCAATGAATTTTAAATCATCAAAAACCAATATATGTAACTTTTGAAAATCGCATCCGAACCAAAACACGTTGATCTTAAAATATTACAATTACTAAAACACAATTGAAACATCACACCAGCACCAAAATTATTTCATTGAATGTCAATATATATAGTCGTAGCATGACTTTCATTTCAGATAATAGAACGTAAGACTTTTGAGCACCTCGATATTCAGTTGCACTAGAAAGAAGGCAAATGTATAAATTACAAATATATTTCCTCACCACAAAGTGGTTACTTGTTGGCGATTTAGAATATTAGGGGTTAACTTTTGGGCTGTGAAGCCCTTTCAGCGTATCTTCTTTTCTCCTTGACTTTCAGACGGGTTAGATGTTTATTTGCATCTTTAGCTGAAGGTCATTATTCAGTAATAGTTCCCATTCTAAAGATAGAAAGAGAAGCCAAAAGACATGCTCGGAGGGTTGGGAAGAAAGGGAGCTAACCAGTTGCCTGATTAACCAGATAAAATATTGGAAAAAAAATATTTTTGTGGTTTGACATCTTTCATTAATTAATGATTTTACGTTGTACCACACAACCGTAACTTGAGTTGGGCATGGTTTGTGCTTCACAGATTGGACCTTCAAAAATCATGTACCTTCTCCCTTTCCATTTCTCAACATAAAAGATGAAAAAAATAGGCAAATATATGTTGTCAATATCTTGCTGCAGTTGTTGGTTTCTTTTACTGATTGGCTATATTACCTATCCTTGGCGAAATCATGTCTTTTGCTTTTGCTTTCTGATGACTGTGTAAGTTGATTCTGTTTTTCAGGGGATCCCATACTCGATCTTATTCCTATTCATCTGGATATCTTCAGAGGTGATTCCCGTCTCTTGAAGCAGTTCCTTAAAAGCTATGGACTTGCATTGGGGAGAAAAAAATCACTGAATGATTTGGTTGAGGACAATAGGTTTCATCGACTCTCATACAGAGCAATGTAAGTTGAAAATCTTTTGACCACCTGTGTAGCCTCAATTTCACTATAAGTTGAAAATGTTTTGCCTGCTTAGAGGATTTGCTGTCTCTGTTTCCAATATTTCCTTGTAAAATATTTCAACAAGTTCCATCTCTTAGTATTTTAGGTCCCATTTTCAAATGAGATTGGGAATCCATGAGCCCGTGTATCGCTTTCCATGAAGCATTTCATTGCAATATCCTCATCTGTGTTTCAGGCAGTATTCTCAATTGTCATAATTACTTGTGTTTTACTTCGATTTCTGGTTATATGCTAAGAAAGGTTGAACAGGATGTAATCATGCTTGCATGCACTTTCATGTTGTTAATCTCGTTTACCCATTTAGTGTTGCCTTGTGTTATTGACAACATTCTATTGGGATGTATATGCATACAGGTGCTACTGTATTCTGCATGATGATAACATTCTGGGAGCTATTTTCAGCCTGTGGAAAGAATTAAAGATGGCAAATTCTTGGGAAGAAGTTGAGGAAACAGTTTGGGGGGATCTAAATGATTACACAGCCGGCTTCTGATTGACGAGTTTATATCATTCTATCATTGCATAATTATTTCTGCCCATTCCTACAATTTGCTTATAGTGTGAAATTTCACTAGAGAAAACTGGAAATTTTACAGTGAAATTCTAAATTCTTGCACATTTATAAATGAGCTCGTCAAGTTATATGTTATATACACTTGTTGAATTTGGTAGACAATTGTCATGTAATTTTTCTTTAAATTATAGTTTTGATAGAGGGTAATGTCAAACTCCTAAGTTCAGGTCAAAGGGCTTAAAACCGTTTCGTCTTCGATGGATTTCCCATAAAAAAAAACCATGGGAACTTATGATATATGCTTTGATACAAACATAACAAGAAAATTTATGCATAAATCTTATTTATTTGTTTATTACTGAATCCATAGTACTAGGAAAATGTGCTCTCAGGGCATTAATCCTAACAGGATTTCTCAGGGGCTAATTATTTCATAACTAAATTGTAGTTACATTCTAACAGATCTCTTGTAGAAGCATTGTTTTGTAAATGGGACAGTTGTGTAATACATGTGAATCAGAATCTACTTAAATCATAGATTAACTTGGCTCATCATTTCAAAAAGTAGCCTAAAATCAGAATTCTTATGCTAATGCTTTTTGGAGCAGCCTTCCTTGTCCTTGAAGCAGCAAATGGGTATGACCCTTAGACCATTCTCCTACTACTTGCCCTCGCAGCTCTCTTATTTGCATTTTCTTGGGGCATGTAGATCTGCCACCATGGTCTTCACTGAAAAGCTCAGTTTGAACTTGTAAAGAAGTTGCCTTGCCTTTCCCCATCCTTGATCTGGCTCATCTTCATCTCTTCAATCTGCATTGTATTCGCATGCGAACAAGCCCATTAGCCCAGCTGGAAATTAATTGCCAATAACTTCGGTGAGGCCCAACAACCCAAAACCAATAATCTATTTGAGAAGTCAGAAGTGGGACTTTGGCTACCACTTAATTTGTAAAGTTGTCAATTGCTCTCAACCATTGATTTCATCCAAGATCAATGGTTGGCTGTGTGAGTATAAATACGGCCTTCGGTTGAAACTCTAAGGTCATTCTGTCATTTTCTGTGAGTAGTTTGTGTATGCCGTCTTCTAGAGATTTTTGTGAGTCATTGTTCGTCTTCTTTTTCATATGCAACTTTTGGTTGGATGATAGATTTGGGGATTTTTGTTTTTGCTAGAAGGAAAAAATGTGTTCACATTCACACAAGCAAATGCACATTTAATTGTAGGTGGTAGTAGTTAACGCAATAAACGTGCCACATAAAAATTTCGTCAATCATGTGGACATTTCCGTCAAATGGGAGTAATGAATTTCAAATAAGTGATGGATATATAATCATTTGAATGACAATCACGTTTTTTGTACAAAAAAAGTTTAACACATTGGACAATTTAAAGGGGGAAAAAACAATTTTTACAACTAATCATTTTTTGATAACACTGGTTCTGTCAACAAAGTGGGCAAAAAAAAAGATGTACAAATAGATAAATCCTTTGAATAATTAAGAAACCAAAGGGTTAAGTTGTTTATTTCAACGACCAAGTAGTAACGAGATAATTTTAATGATCATAATTTGATGTGTTTTAATCCTACGTGACCATAGTTAATAAATGTATTACAAATTTACACATGAATTTCGTTGGGCACATGAACATTTCTGTGCAGGGGAAATAACTAATGGTTAACCATTTGAGTAGATGAACGAACAATTGAAAACAAAATTTTTTTTTTTTCAGTGAGGTTATATTACTATTTAACACAAATCAGCGTCTCGGTTCCAGATTGTCCTTACATCCATAATATAACCTCTCTTTTCGAATAAGTAAACTAGTTATTCAATTTTTTTCTTGAAAATTATACAATCGGCAAAAGAAAAAGATGTGGGGTGATCTAATTTTACAAGCGTGTATAATTCTGGTCACGATTTTAATGTTTCTGTTCATACACGACGTCCCCCAGAAGCTGTTCACAAAGCTCCGTCTCTTCAGCCGTCGAGCCAATCTCCAAGCCAAGCGCCACTTCGTTCGCGGCGCCCAGCTCCTCTCCCAGGCCAGATCCTCCAAAGACCGTTCTAGGTCTTCCTCCCTAGCCAAAGAAGCCGAATCCGAAGCCCAGAAAGCCATCCATCTCGATCCAAAGGACGCTGCGGTTCACATTCTCAAGGCCCTGGCTCTGGAGCTCCAAGGGTTCAAAACTTCGGCTATTGACTCGCTAGATGTCGCGCTCTCTCCACTGGCCGTCAAGTCTCTGAGCGATTTGGAGAGAGGGGACGCTTTGTACAAAAGAGCCGAGATGAGGCTTTCCGTGAGTCGACGCGGACGGGTTGACTTGGTAGTTGCGGACCTGGTTGAATCGGTGAGGCTTAAAAATGATAACGCCAAGGCGTTTGGTTTACTGGGGGAGTGTTACGAAAAGAAAGGGCTGAAAGAAGAGGCCAAGAAAGCGTACGAGGATGCATTGAAGGTCCAGCCCAGCTACAATGTGGCCCAAGAGGCACTGGACCGCTTGGTTTCCTCCTAAACAGGTGATATGCCTTTTTAACCTTTTTTTATTAATTTCGTTGCCATGTAATGTTATCGAGTTATTCTGATGGGAGACGGACCCATTTATATGTGGAAAAAGTTTAAAAAACGCTGAGATTTGCTTAACTCTGTCATTCAGTATTGGTTAGTAATGAGTTACTTGCTTTAGTGTAAAAGGTCATACTTTTAAATATACTATCGTATACATTCGACGTGCAACGCACTTGTAGTACCATCCGCTAAAATTTGCCCCTTTTTAATTGTGTGACTAGTAGATAAAAATGTTTAGATGAAAAAAAAAAAAAAAAAACCGACATTGCTTTAGTATTGGTAATTTTTGGGCTTACAAATCATGGTAATCTTATTTTAATAACGATTTTTGCTTAGTATAATTAATGTTTGTGAGCTTGTGACCATCTGTGTAATCGTTTGAAACTTGAGTGATTATTACCATAAGGAAGTTACTTTAATGATTATTGATGTAATTATTCAAGAATTCAGTGACCTTATTAACGTAATTAACTCATACAATTAACATGTATGGCTAGCAACAAATTAAAATCAAATACAAGAGTAATATGCTTGTAGGTACAAACTTTGAATAGATGTATCATTTTCATGATCATTATTGCAATTTGCAAGTGCATAGACTTCACAAATATCATTATTTGTTACACATTTTTATATAAAATAATATTAAACGTAAATAAAAAACGTTTTCATATTTTTTAACCACACATTTTCTAAAATATAATTATTTCAAAACTCATTTTCCTCCAAATTTTTATTAAAATGGATCCCAAACAAAGGTTTATTAAAAGTTCTTACTCTTTTTTAGACACCTCATCAATATGTAAATCATTATATAACCCTTTTATGTATAAGTAACATTATTCATTTTTAAATGAAAAATGTTTTTTTATAAATAAATATGTACATAATGTTATACTTGATAATGTGTCAAAATGTAAGTGAAATAGTTATTTGATTGATGAGGTTTTTGATCCAATGAAATCTTGTCACATCATCTGTTGATAAATTATTATGTACATGTAACATAAACCTTTTTAAATGGGTAAACGTAAGATCTCAAAAATAATAATAATAATAATCGAAAAACTCAAATTTGAAAAGAAAAAAAAAAAACCAATTATGCATAGCTAGAGGAATAATGCTACTTGTACGTGCAAAAGTTAGAGAGTCAAAAAATGGGGAAATTTTTTTAATCCCATTATGGTATCAAAAAGGGATAATAGGGAGGTTGACTTGTTGACGTGGAATAACACTGGCACAAAACCGTGACAACTCTGCGCTGCTTCTCCTACTGCACCAGAAAAATCGAACATCATCATCTCCGGCGCTTCTCCTACTGCACCAGAAAAATCATTGAAGGCGTTCGTGAGCCTCTTCGGCCGCTGTTTATTGCTTCGAAGGCGATGGCTCTCATCTTCTTCGACAAAATCCCTTACAAGCGGAAGTAAGTTGTTCGGTATACATGGGTGTGGATCTCGTTGCAAGAAATCAAGATTGTGGCATGTAACACAAAAAATTTGCTTCGATTGATTTTATGGTCAAATCCGACTCCGTCTCATCTGTTTTATGGTTCATGTGGTGGGACAGGGGAAGGTGATGGTGGTGATCGGGGGTGGGGGTGTTGTAGGACGGATTTTAATTTTTTTTCCTTCATCGTTAACGGTTTGATATTGCATGTGTCGGCTTCGGTTATCTTGGTTCGATTTCGTTTATTGTTTATTTTTTTATTGATAATGCGTTTTCATTCTTGTTTATTATTCACTTCTAATATCGAGAATTGAGTTTTTCAGGAAAACAAGAGTGAAAAAATGGATTTCACATTAAATAATTCACAAAGTTTGTAGCTTGGATGTTGAATGGTTCTATTCATGTTTCCGATGGGCTAAATTTTTTCCCAGTTTGAAATTGTTCCTTTGAAAGTCCTCTCCGAATAATCATGCGGCGAACGAAGGAGCTAAAGAGCTATCCGGCATGCTTGAAACTCTTATGTCGATTAACTAATGAATAAGAGAGTTGCAGTGGTTAATGAAGTCGTTATTTCGCTTATGTATTTTATGGATTAGTTGTTTGATTTGGATGTACTGATAAATTACTTTGCTCTTGTAATCGTAGACCCTGTATGAAATCTCAATTTCCATTGCACATACGATGCTTTTGTCTATTTTGATGCAATCTGGATGGCTTGGACTTGGATGCATGTCTTGAAGTCCATGCAAATTATTGTCTTCATCCCTAAGCGATATGTATTAACATGCTATTTAAAGTATTATTCAGTAACATATTTGAAAGTTAAAGCTTCAATCCGAGAACAATAGCCATCTGATTGCATATGCATAGGCTGTGCAAGAACAATTACTCAAGCATAGGCCTTCTTCGCATTCAGTTTTTCCATACCGGTCGACCACTGCATAAAACCCGGCACTTTCACCTGCGTTATCTTTGAAAATTTATCCAGTTCATGTTTATCAGTTTGTGTTTATAAGCCTAATACAATAAAGTTGCAAGATCGTTAGCCGAAAACAAAAAACTGCAGCTCAAGTCAACTGTTAGTTTTACAGTTACAATTAGGGTCCGTTTGATTTGTTAAAATTTCATGAAAAATTCGAGTAATTCAATTTCTACTTTGTCAGGTTGATACGAAAGTGGAAATGGAGTTCGAATCCTAAAGTATAACTATTTTAAGCTTTAAACTTATTTTTTGCCAATTTCATATTCTCCATTCAAAAGGAAGATTAGTTGACAACAATTGAGCAGAATAATTGATAGGTGCATGATAATTTTTGAGCCCTATTTGAAGCTACGAATGGAGCATGGTCTTAGAAGTAAAAACTATTTCAATTTACCTGATATCTATCTCCATATTTGTTATTTCAATGTCATAGGTTTGCGCCATTGTTTGTGTTTATTCCTTCGCGGATTTTGCAATAGATAAGTGCATTATAAGGGTGCACGTTTCCTTTTTCCGTAAAATTTAAAGTCTAAATTTCAGTATCTGTTAGAATCAAGCTCCAAAAAATCCCGGAGTCTGGCAACTTGAAATTTCTCAATCATACTGTTATGCTAAAGGGGACAAGGAGGGAAGAATTCTATAGAAAATGAAATTTACGTCATTCGACTTAAACATAAGATTTATCTTTTCCTGTCATCTTCAACTACCGTTCGCTATCGACGGAAGCGAAGGCGGCGGAGGTCGGAGAGCTGCCCGGAGGTTGGAGAGTGAAAAAAGGGTTTCAGAAATGAAGAACGGCGCCTAAATGAAAGGATTAAAAGGGGAAAAGGGGGAAAATGGAGTGGACAAGAGTTTTTGCCCTTTTCTTTTGATTTTTTCTTCTTTTACCAAAATCCACGTAATTCTGTGAGCTTATGCTACGTTAGAGTAGATTAATTCAAATTTTTTAATTTTATTTGTTAAAAAAAAGAAGAAAAAAAGTCCCTACATGCTTTTAACATGCTCTGAGAGCCATTGGCACCGTTTCACTCTTGAACCAGCAATGTACGCTCAAAATCAACCATTAAACCCGCCGACCCAGTGCCCAGCCGCCGCCGGAAATGACGGCTTGGTTGAAAACTTGGCTACTGATTATGAAGTTCAGTCTCTTGAAGACAGCGGCGTAGGAGGCTTGGCCTCCGAAGAAGTCTCCATCCGGACGGACGGAATCTACGGAGGCGGCGGCGGAGTGTGCTCCAACGTGTCTGTTCCATGCGCCGCCTATGGTAATGACCAGGTCGCTCTCTCGTTCCGCGGCCGGGTCTTTGTGTTCGATGGCGTTACCGCTGATAAGGTTAAAATTTTCTAATGCTAAATTTGATCTCCTTTTTTTTTTCCTATTATTGTTCGAGTATTTTTCTTGCGGCGTCCACGGTTTCCAATGAAATGTGGGAATTATGTTTGTATTTTTTACTGTTTTGCATACTGCAGTAGATAATGAGCAACTGTGTTGTCAAAGAAAGGGAAAATGATGATGAACTATCTTCTAAATCCATTTAGATATTAAACGATTGACTTTCTTCTTTTCCTTGAATTAAGCGTTTTAAAACCTTAAGAAATCGTAGAGTATGATTGCATAATTGGAATTGAAACAAACATTTGAGTGGCAGATGTGATTTCTTTGCTAGGAAAAAGTACCAAAGAAAAGGGCGGAAATGCACATAATAATTTTGCACCTATTAGAGGAATGTTTTAATTTCAATTTCTTTTACTCTCCATGCACCCACATAGTGCAGTTCCTGATGAATTTTGATTATCATAAAATATCACAGGTGCAAGAAGTGCTTTTACTTTTGGGTGGATGCGAATTGGATCCTTGCACTTTAGGTGTTGATACAGGGTACCATAGACAGAGGGTATTTAGTTATCTTTAAAGCGAGTTTTGTTCTTCACGCACCCACATAGTGCATACTTGTTTGTTTGCTTAAGCACCTGATTGACTGATGTTTATATCATATATATACTAGGCTTCAAATCCAAACAGGGCCGAATCTCTGAATAGGTTTCGTCAAAAGAGGAAAGAGAGGTGCTTTGAGAAGAAAATTAGATACAATGTCAGGCAAGAAGTTGCACTCAGGTATCGCTTTCTTGCAATTGCCATTTATTATTATTATTCAAAAGTCATGGCGTTCTATACATCATGATATTTCTTAGCAAAAATGAGAGCATATGTCTAATGCTTGGAGAAAGTATGTTGCGTATACATGCCAAGTTTGCAAAATTGAAATTGCCAAGGCTTTTCCATAGAGTTAAATTTATTTGTTATTTAAGGAGGATATCTTACCTAATGCCTGAAACTCATTGTTTGGATTATTGCATCCATCTGAGACTTATTTCGAAGCTTGGGATTTTGTAATGACAATTTCTCCTGTCAGACAGAATTCTATAAGATTTATAACAAAGTAGAAACCTCCCCTTCTTCTCTGTCAACCATTTAATTTGTAATGACATGCATGATCTGCATAAATTTTCTATGCAGTGTGGTATTCTTGAAAGGTCTAATAGAAAAGGGAAAAAAATTCAAGTATAAACTTCCCAAGATAACCGATTAAACATGGAGAGAACATAAATCAAATTTAACAAACATTTATTTTTCTCCTAAAACAAGTTTTCCATTTTGGAAATTTTTCCAATTTGGTATGATTTTCTCTTTATAAATTGTGTCTTTGCCTTTTCTTCTTTATTTTCCATCTCCATCTTTACCAGTGTCTCAAGTTTGCCTTGTAATAGGATAATGGTTATTTGGCAACATGCAATAATTTCTTCAGTGATGAAATATTAGATTATATTTACTAATTGAATTTTGAGTTATCGTTGTATCACATCCAAGATTGTAGCCTATTTCCTTGAAATTTTTCCCTCAAAATTTTCTTTTCATTATTGTTTTGAATTTCATGGCGGATTGATGTCTGCTTGGGTACATTGATCATCAGCTTCTAATTGATTTTGGTTGAAGTTTTTTTGGTTTCAATTTGTTGACTTGAGTGAACTTATTTAATGAGAAAAGGCTAACTGGGGATGCTTCAATTTGTACATTTTAATAATAAATTTTAGAAGAACATCAACTACTTTTCTTTTGTTTGTTGTAATAAAAAATATAAATTTTGGAACCAATTAAGATTTCATTGTGATTGATCTACAGGTTGAACCACTACTTGAATGGTATATGTCTTAAAGATTGATGCCCAGAAAATTTAGCTACTTTATTTTTTTAGGAAAGGACTATACAGCCCCAATGATGACCTCCTGTGTCTTTGTTCAGCAATAATGACGCTTAATCATCTTCTTATTCCTTCTTTCCATCCCACGACACATGCTATAGATTCAATTAGATATGTAAGTAGCAGCCTAAGTAGAAGATTAGCAACTGAGGTATTCTTATCACATGTTCCTTTTAGATACATGCATCTGTAAATGCTCTGAAAATAATATTGCTTCTCAACAAGATTTTTTTGGCTTAAAGGATGCTTTAGACATCCTGAGAGTGAGAATTGAAAAGACACAAGGTAGCAGAGATGAGGAGAGGCCGCGACACTGTAGATGATGAGAGAGTTCTCTTTCTTTCATTCCTTTTGATTTTGCTAATATTCAAAAGTCTTTGTGTTTATTTTAGCATCCATAAATAGATCGTCCATCCACTTTTCTCCCTCTGTTGCGTGAGCAGGCAGGCGAATCTCATTAAAAGTTTTGTTTCTAATGTTGAGTTTGTACAATTCTTACTAATGTATTCCGGGATAACTCACAGGGACATTACTGTTTTGATTTGTGTACATGTTTCAGGATGCAGCGCAGGAAGGGTCAATTTGCTTCAAGAAATTCTGAGAAATCTACTACTATGGATGCCACACAGGAGTTTGGAAATGAGGAAAAAGAACAAGATACTCTGTGAGTTTTATGCTATTCTAGATCTCGTTCTGTTTCGCAGATACCCTATGTTATTTCTCTGTGGCATAATCTGCTTCTGTTTTGAGTTCGTGTAATTATTTTGCTAGTCACATGTTTATTGTTACGACTTGATAATGGTATTCCCGAATTTATTTTAGACTTTTTCCTTCAGTAACTTTGCTAAGCTACAAACTTCAACTGTTAGACTTGGGGATGCTTTCTGTCTTCCTCCTGCCTCTATGATCTTGCCTATTCATAGTATTAGAAATTCTTTGGTGATTCCACGTGTCTACTGTGTCAGGTGCACTCATTGTGGCACTAGTTCAAAGGCTACTCCAATGATGCGGCGAGGGCCGGCTGGTCCAAGAACTCTTTGCAATGCATGTGGGCTATTTTGGGTAAACAAGGTTACTCTTCTCTGCCGCTGCTTATTCTAGTGTTTTCATCTTTGTTCTTTGATTCAACACGGTCTCAATTCCTTTGTTTTCCCTATTTCTTTCTGCCATCAGAATAACGTCAGAATGACATTACCTATTTGTTGGTGCATGATTCTCCTGATGGAAAGGGTCTCTTCGTTGGCTTTCTCTAAATAATATTCTATTGTTGAAATTTTCAGTTTGATTTTGAATTAATTGCTTGCTTCAAAACTTTAGATGATGAGCGTGAGAGATTAATTTCCTGTATCCATTAATACCTGGTTTCACTCTGGAATTTAGGCGTTAACAAGACTGGTACTTCTGTAGTATGCATATATTAAAGTTCTTATTTTGAAATTTCTTTCTTTACTGGATGAGCCCCATTCCTTCTCCACCCTAATTTCTCTTGTATGCTGTTTTTCGTGATGGCCTATTTTGGTCACTTGATCTTTTGATAATGTTGAATACAGTGAGCTTAATATGATCGACTCAATGTTCCACTCTTCCTTTCTAATATACTAAACTTTTACCGCTGTAGTACCACATTTGATGCATACAAATATTTCATGGTTGCAGCTCCAATTTCCTGATAATGACTGTGCCTTTTTTCTTTTCTGGCAATTTAGTAAACACATAGGTTGAGAGGTCTGTGCAGGTGAAAATCAGGCTTCCACTTTTGCTGGTTACACAGATCCTATCGTGGGGACAGATTTTAATGAACCCATGAAGTTCTCTCTCTCTTTTTCCTCCCCATTTTGCACTTTTTCCCACTAGCAATTATATTTATGCTATTGTTCTGATTTCCGAGAAAAAGCTGTTTCATAGTCTTGCTTTTCTTGCTATGATGAACATTGTCCTTTACCATTCCTCGTGGTAAATGCACGTCAGGCACAATCACTACCTTCTGACATCATTACATTACTCTTTAATGGTATGGCCTGGTACATAAAATTCTTGAACCTCAATATGCTGTAGTACACACTGAACTATATTTCTTTCTAAATCTTGAAGTCATATGACTGCAGGGGACCATGCGAGATCTTTCCAAGACATTCCAAGACAATTCTATGATTCGAACTGGAGAGGTATACGCGGAGATATTTGACCAAATGCTTCCTCTGTAAGGTGTTTCGTTATGATTCATCAGAAAAATTAGTTTTCGTATAACCTTTAAACCCCCCACCCCCCCTCTCTCCTTCTCTGTTTAACAGGACAAAGATGATAGTGACTCTGATTATGGAATCCCAATCTTTCCATGTGCTAATCATGCTTGAGCCGTGAGAGCTGTGCAGTAAGCATGAGGAAGTATTTTATGCTAATTCCTTCCGACTGATCATATCATAGTGATACTATAGATACCTTTAGTAAGCTTTGAAAGTATAGTCCAAATTACACACCAGACCTAG
The DNA here is from genome assembly GCA_903798385.1 of Fraxinus cuspidata. Taxonomy (NCBI): domain Eukaryota; kingdom Viridiplantae; phylum Streptophyta; class Magnoliopsida; order Lamiales; family Oleaceae; genus Fraxinus; species Fraxinus cuspidata. The sequence goes on from CAIGRP010013087.1 coordinate 13,241, forward strand.
AAATGTTGAAAGGGTAAACAGATTCTTGTCTAAATACATCGTAGTCAATAGTCAATTTCAATATTTGGCGTGCTTTGAAGTTTAATTGTGGTGTCGAGAATCTTACATTTAACAGTTCCATAGTTTGATAGTCTGTTCAGTGGTGAAATAGATCTTACGGTGATGATTGAACGTGTTGAAAACTTGATAAATCTTTGTAAATGGGGTGGTTTATATTTTACTTCTCTAAAGTAGCAGTCTCAAGTGTTTTGGGATTAGTGTGTTTTTTGTGTGTGAGAGAGAGAGAGCATTCAGTTGAGATGAGGTCATATTTAACAGAAAGCGTAAGTAATAAAAAGGAGTGTGACAAAGCAAGGGAACAGGTCATCGGTCAACAGTTTGACTGATGCATTATTGGGTGAAGAGAATAGGGGGACTAATGTTGATTTATGCATTTGACATTTAAAATTGCAATGAATATGTAATTAAAAAAAATTAGGATGCACAGTCTCTGTAAAGCTAGACTAATTATGTGTGTAATAAAAGTGCCAAATTTTACTCTTGCTCTCTCTTTATCGAAGAGATGATTTCTAAAGGAACAATAACAAACAGCTATGGAAGCTATAATTGTAAATCCCTCATTACACAAATGCAAAAAAGCAACTAAATAAAAAAATATTGCAGCTAAAAAAAATCTACTCTTTAAAACGAACAAATGAGTCTTCTTCTCCAACTATTCCCACTCCCCAACTAAAGCTGCCTCATAACTCCCACCCAAACCTCAAGCAGGAAGTTTGCCGCCATTAAACCCACCTAAGAATCCCACTGACAGCAATCGAAACAACAAAAAACCTGAGAATGAAGTTTATATTGTAGTTAAGGAATCTACTGATTCCACTCTTCTCAATGAATACCTACTATAACACCAATTATACTCAACTAACATACCATTTCGTCGGTTATCTCTCCTTCTCTTAAAAGAGGCAATCCCTGATCGCTATTCATTTATGTCGCACGAGTTTTCATCTTAACCCAGTTTTATAGTGATTTTGCTACACTATATAATAATAATTGTTAAATATATATTTGTTGACTAATTGGTATTCCAATTGATATTTTATAAATATCTTCTTGGAGATTTAATTTCTTCCGGTACGTATTGATCCATGCATAGAAGCAAGTATGAAAATGTCTTTCATTGGTATCTGCAGTTGAAATTGGATAAATATATTCTTCTTCCATGTATATTTTCTATTGGAGAAGCAAAAGTGTAGCAGTTGATATTTTGTAAAATATCCTTCTCGTATTTTTTCTATAAATAAAGAAGAGAGCAACAAAAATTTATTTCACTCCGATGCAGTAACATAGTGAATCTCTCCACAAATTGCGACAATCAATTTCACACTCATGTATCGTNTAGCAGTTGATATTTTGTAAAATATATTTCTCGTATTTTTTATATAAATAAAGAAGCCAAAATTTATTTCACTCCGATGCAGTAAAATGGTAAATTTCTCCACAAATTGCGACAATCAATTTCACACTCCTGTATCGTTCGTTGTTAGTTGTCTCCGACTCGTGTGTGAACTCTACAAATAATCTAATGAAATCCGAAATTCTCGCGCAGCACAGAGAGTTATCCTCAACGTTACAGTAAGTTCTTATATATATATATATATAATTATAAGTTGCTTGTGCTATAACATTATTCGCTTTCTACTACTTTTGCTTAATTTTTTGTAAGAACGTTCCCTTGTTACTTTTGCATGACCTCTTCATGGAATAAGAGTGTAGAATTATGATTAATGAAATGTTATTATTGTTTCTTCATCTTTATAGAAAGAAAAACCAAATCTCACCAATCTTTTAATAACTTCTGAAAATTGAAAAAATCATACATCTTAACAAATAAACTTTTTCAGAGACTGAAAAATTATAGAATTCTTATTGTCTTAGTCCTTCCAGAATCGAAAAGCATAAATTTTTACTTCAAATTCATAAACGGATATGAAAAAACAACTAAAATCATATAAATTTCACAAACAAAAACAAAGTAACCCTCAAATATAGCTACACATGATTCGAGATTACGCTATAATTTTAAAAAAAAATAAAAAACGAAGTTGACTCTCCATACCTTTAATCGATCTGCCTGTTAAAATTAGATTTGAATTTATGTATGGCATATGAATAGATTTGTGTGAGCGAGAGCATGTTCGCAAAGAGCCTTAAGGTATTTTATACAACCATTTTCATGTAGAAGGCAGCTAATCATTAGTTTGTTGAATTGAAATTACATAAAGGCCACTGATTTGTTATATATGTATTAAATTAATCAATGAAATAAATATAATTAAGAAACTAAACAGCTGAGGGAGATATTATCACCCAACAAATTATTAAATTTCCTTCTATAATTGAACAATTCAATTTTCATGTATAGTTGGACAAAGGAGGCTATTGAGTAGAAACATGTAATTAGTGTTTTAGTGTTCAATTCAGAAAAGGTTGGCAGTATGTTGATTTTGCTGCTAATGAATTGCTTGGTTGTCAAGCATTATTACAAGAATATTCTAAAATGGAAACTCAAATAAATAATTTCAATTTCAACTTTGGCTGTCTATGCCAACTTAGTAATTATTGTTGGTGATCTAGGTTGGAGCAAGTGTCCGCACATAGCGGAGCAGCTGTTCGTCACTGTGCGAACAATTTATTTTTTAAAATAATTGATAGGTATCAAATAAGATTATTTTATAAAGATTACCATAAAGAATATTGCTTTGAAATCAAAAATTATTTAATTTCAATTCATACGGAAAAAGTTTATTTTCTAATTATTAAAATTAAAATTAGGGTTAATAGCACAAAACGTCCTTAAGTTTGGCATTTCTTGCGAAAAACATCCTTACGTTTCATTTTTTTGCATTTTCATCCTTATTTCATCGTTTCATTGCGGAAAACATCATTTTTCACCTTTTTGACGTAAAATGACCAATATACCCTTCTATTTAAATAAAAAAAAAAAAAAAGAAAAATAAAGAACAAATTGCAATCTTAATCCTTAACTTTTTAAAAAAGTGCAAATG
>CAIGRP010013092.1:0-33860 GCA_903798385.1 Fraxinus cuspidata
TGATACTAATTTTATTGGTTACCTTAATTGTGCAAGTATAAACTGTGTGTTTTGGTTGCTTGCAGATTTATTGGGAATCAAGGTGGAGATTTGTTGGGTTTTGATACCTAATAAATCCGGACGATAATGTTAAACCGATTTATTAGTTTGTATTATATTTCATAGGCCTCTGCTGATGATTGAAATGTCGACACCATAATAAACAAACCATTCCAACAACCTATGTGGACCATTTGAAGCAACATAATTTCATTAGTGTTGTTCATGGCCCGTTATGACCCAACCCATTTGTTGGTATCTTTTTGGGCCCATTACCCTAACCTACCTTTAACCTATATTAATTAGTTTTAATATGGATTTAGTGTGGGANCCCCCAAGCCCTTTGTCGGCTGTTAAACCGTGAACAACCAAGGTATTGAAGGTGGTTCGGTCTTGGAAGGTGTTGGCGATTGTGGTGTCGATTGATGTCGACTGAACCCGAAATTTGCATTGATTGGAGTCCAATAATTTACATACGTAAATCAAATGGACAATGATAATATCATAATTTATGTTATCGATGATTGTCAATAGTTTCTTGATTGCTAATGGTCAACCAAGAAACCATTCATATCACTCACTCAAGTTTATCTCATTTTATTGAAAAACTATTGATAATCGATTTAATATAATGACGATATTGACTTCGTTTGTTTGATCAATAGTTTTTCAATAAAATATATATTAGTTGATAATATTATAAATATAAAAATAGAAGTGAAAATTTATTTATTCATATTTTAAATAAAATATAAAAACTAACTTATATGTCCATTTAATTTTTAATTATTTTTCTGGTATTCATTTGCATTTCTTTTTTGTGAAAAATTTGTAACTGCAATTGCAATTAATTCTTTATTTTTCTAAGAGAAAATGTTGTATTTTCCAAAGAAAATGTTATATAGGTGGAGTTTTCGTCAAAATGAAAGGATATGAGGTATTTCACAATATAGTAAATGGTTGGGGTATTTTGTGTCAATTACCCTTTTAAATACTCATGCCATAAATGCATACGGAAATGTAAGACTATTCCTACTGCAATGACTTTTTCGATGTTATTTTGAAAAGAAAACGATAATTTTTCTTTATCTATGTTATCATTTTTTCTTCTTTTCCATTCGACAACAATTTGTATTTAAATAAATTTGGTTGTCAAAATATAAAATGAAACAATAGGAATAAATATATTGTGGTATGAATACAAATACCCTAAGATTGGGCATATATACCCAAGAAAGTGGAGCTTAAAATGGGTATTAATACCTTGGCAAAAAAGGAATAAATTATTTTTAACAGTTTGAGTTCGTTTCTTGGGATCGATGGGAATCTGTATTTTTGCAACCAAACCAAAACCTAATTCATAACTCAATATTAATCCCCAGTTAGAGTTTGAATAGATAAGTGAACATCGTGTAATATTTTTTTGTTCAGTGAACAATTAGTAACTTAAGAATAAGTTTAGTAAGCAATCATTTAATTAACTCATCAATTTAATGTTGTCAATATGTCACTTACGATTTTCGTCGAACATGTGAAAATTTTCGTCAGATGGGAGTAACAAATTTTACCATAATAATGGATTGATAATCATTTGAATAGTTGAGAGAGGAATGAGTTCATTCAATAAGCAAAAAGTAATCAATGAATAAGTTAAATGGCCATTAATTTAACTAAGATAAGAATGTAATATAAAAACGAAAAAACATGTGAAGAAAGATTATAAATATTTTATGCACTTAAAATATGGTATATTATAGTAATTCATATTAGCCAATATTAAATCACGTGCTTATATCATCACGAAATACCCAAATTACCCTTTCCACCGATTTTGAAAATCGAAAAGTTAAATTAAAGAGTCCTAGTCAAAGCAATTCATACGACGACAACATGATCAAATCCAGACCCTTGATTCCCCTAAGTAGGCCCTACCTCTTCACCTAAATATCCCATCTGTTCCCCATTAGCGCCCCCACACCCCCGTCCTCACGTCAAGTTCTAACACTTTTTCATTTCCCTTCTCACTCTATATAAATCCTCAAATCAGTATCACCATTCTCTCACCAGTCACTCCTCACTCATTTACTCTCACTATAATGCCTACGCCACCACCCCCAATATCGGTGGTTCTCATCCTCGTACCACTACTCTTCTTCTTCTGTACTGAGCCCGTAATTGCATGGCGCCCATGGCCTAATCAAACCTTCAACAAAACCGACTTCATCTTCGGTGGGTCAAAAAAATATGAGGGCTCATCGGAATTTGTTCAGTTGAAGTATCACATGGGACCTGTACTCACCGCCAATATTACCGTCTATCCTATTTGGTATGGCTCGTGGCAAAAATCCCAGAAACGTATAATCCGCGAATTCATCAGCTCATTCTCCTCCGTAGACGCCAAGCCACCGTCGGTGGCCGGGTGGTGGAAAACCGTCCAGCTATACACTGATCAGACAGGTGCGAATATATCACGTTACGTTCACATTGGTGCTGAGAAGAACGACCGGCTTCTTTCCCACGGGAAATCACTAACCCGGCTTTCAGTTCAATCAGTTATAAAATCCGCCGTGACGTCCTCCACCCGCCCACTTCCGATCAACCCCAAGAGCGGGGTGTACCTTTTACTAACCGCGGAGGATGTGTACGTACAGGATTTCTGTAACAATGTATGTGGGTTCCATTACTTTACCTTCCCCTCCATTGTCGGGTACACTCTACCGTACGCCTGGGTGGGTAACTCTGCTAAACTGTGCCCCGGCGTTTGCGCGTACCCCTTCGCCGCGCCGGCGTATATTCCAGAGCTGAAAGCAGTGAAATCGCCGAACGGCGACGTAGGAGTCGACGGGATGATAAGCGTGATTGCACACGAAATTGCGGAAGTATCCACGAACCCGCTGGTTAACGCCTGGTATGCGGGTCAGGACCCGGTTTTCCCAGTGGAGATTGCTGATCTTTGCGAGGGAATTTATGGAACCGGAGGTGGAGGATCCTATACCGGGCAGATGTTCAACGGTGAAGATGGTGCCACGTACAACATGAATGGGATCCGACGGAGGTTCTTGGTTCAGTGGGTATGGAACCATTTGGTGAATTACTGCTCCGGCCCGAATGCACTTGATCAGTAAATGCTTCATTTACGATATGGCCTTTCGTTTTGAAATTTGCACTTTTTGTTGATTAATTTACTTGGTTTTTTGCTTATTAATGGATAATTAGTTTAGTCAAACCGTGTTTTACTTTAAATCAAATTTGAAACGCTTAAAGAATAATAGTAAATTATAATTACTTATTACTCTAGTCGTATGACATATATGTGTGACGATTAATGATTTGATGTATGAAATATTAAAAAATTATAATATTAAAGCATTAAACTACTAATCATTACGTGTATGTCATGTAAAAAAACGATTACTGAACGATTGCAAACAGCATTATTCTAATTTAAATTGTAGTTTTTAATTTTGGAAGAGATGATATGCAAAGTAAAGCAACACCGAGTGGGCAGTTCATTTAGGACATCCCTAGGGTTTCCTTCAAGTACACACCTTCTGGTACTTTCACTAGTGACTAAACTTAATATAGATTAGATATTTATACTTCTCGTCCACGTTTGATTTATGTTAAAGTCAATAATTAATTTTAATCGCGTATTTATGAATCTCACAACTTTTCATCCACATATTTCATTAATTTCTATTAAAATTTGCTAAAAATCATATTGTTATTCCACCAAATGGAGACCCAATTTCATTACACTTTAATTTCAATTAGTAACAAAGGGAGCCAAATCGAACCTGAACTTTCGAGTATTCGATTCAATTCTATTCGATTCCTGAATTTCGTATAATAATTAATTTTTTCAATATTTACAACAATGTTACATTAATTCAATTAATGATATGTTTAATCTTAACTTTTACATAATAACAGTCTAATCTTATATATCTTTTACGTTTTTTTGTTGAGTTCTTCATAAATTTGATTGTTAAAATCACATGAACATGAAGATAACAAACTCACAATAAAGAAGATAGGCACAACCGAGCTTCCCATTCGATTTCTCCAAAGCAGTAGAAATCAGCACTATGGTAGAATAATAAATTTGGGTAACACTTAAAGTTAATTTTATTAAGTTGGGTTTGTTGAAAATTAGAAATAGAAAAATCATATTTTGGATTTGGATTAAATTAATTAGTTGCAATTTTTATTAAAAATAAATAAATAATTTGACTTATTTAAGATAAAAAAAATTTAAAAATAAATTAAGTAGATTCAATTCTTCGTCTAGAACAGAGAATCGTACCGAACATGTTGGTTCTCAATTCATATGTCTGTTCAAATATTTAATTAAATAAGAATTGTTTGGTTCGATTCGAAAGTTTTGCTCAATCCTCTTTTGTCGCACCTGAATATGAGTTGTCAATGTGGAAATCTAAGTTAAACGTACTTTATTTATTTATTTATTCCCGTACAAACTCGATGTAATAAAACCTTCTTACTTATCTGAAATAGTAGATTGATGGAGAATGTGTGGTTGAAAAAGAAGGAAAAGTTATTGATGTGATGAATAATATTATTTTATTGAAAAATGTGTGGTTGAAAATGAGTAGAATAATGAAAATGAAATTTTAATGTGCACCAAAGATATGCTAAATAAATAATCAATCGGCGTCATTCATCAAGTCGTCAAACCAAGAAACGGATTTGGTACAATTGCATTGATTGACATTAGGATAAAATTTCAATTATTTATTTCTTATCATTAGATCTAGTACCTGTACAACTTGTTTAAATAAATATCTACGCGAGATTTGGAACTAGTACCTTCTTGGCTGAATATTTTAACTAAAAAATTAGCTCATATTTGAGTCGACAGTAGATTTTATAAAAAGAAAATTTTTAAAAATATTTAGTTAAATGTAACAAAAAATTTTAAAATATTAAGTTTACATTTAAAATTATTTTATTGATTAAAAGAATGTAAAAATAAATTGTGGATAATTATTTTTAGAATGTCATAACTTATCCCCGTTTGTCTGCCATTATTTCAAAACTATTTTTTTCTCAAATTTATTTTTAACAACATATTATCATAATAAAAGTATTTTGCATGTAATCTCAAAAAATTTTCTCATTTTTTAGTGATCCATTCTCCAAAATTCACTATTGAAAAACTCTTTTTATTTTATTTTTAATAATGGTATACAAACAGAGCTTAAGACAAGAATGTGGCTAAACAAGAATATATGAACATAAAAAATGAGAGATGTGTAGAACAAAAATTAAGTCCCTGTTTGGCTTCCATTTTTTTAAAATTAATTTTTAATTAAACTCATCTCCAATCACACATTTTATAAGATCCAACTTTTATAAAAAATTACTGAATTTTAGCTAGACCAAAGCACTTTCCGTGTATAACTTGTTACGATTTATCGAATTGTAGTTGGATTTCGACAAATTTACTTATATTTTTTTCAGAGCTGATCTCAACTCTTATCACATTTTATAATTCATAGCAAAGAAAATAATACTATGATAAGTTGACAATCACCATTACATTTTCATTTTTCAAACAAAGCAACAAAATAGAAACCCGCCATGCTTCCAGTTCCAGGCCGACCCCACTGACAAGATATTTGTTAGTGCTCAATAAAACATATATTTCATTAGAATAATCAAACTTTGTACGATTAATGATGAATTCATGTTGTTTTTATTATAACATAATATTTGGTTTACAACTAGGTCGAGGAGTGGGGGAAGAAATAAGAAATTTGATTATTTGGCATTATGTGCAAGTTGGCAAATAATGTCCCATTGACCGGAAAATTAAAATTCATTAAGGTGTGTTTGAACCACATTATTTTGAAAGAATGTATTTTAGAATAATAGATTGATAGAGAATGTATGGTTGAAAACGAAGGAAAAGTTATTGATGTGATAAAAAATATTATTTTATTGAAAAATGTGTGGTTAAAAATGAGTAGAAAAATGAGAATGAAAAAAATAATGCGTACCAAATAGGACCTAATTTATTTCAATTTTTCACGTCATTAGAGGTAAATCCTAAACCCTTCTATATAAGAGTTACTTTATAGCTTTTTTAGAAACAATTCAAATGGACATAGCCAGCCGACATAAAATTCATCAATGGGGCTACTCGACCGAACATAAGTTAGGTCGTGCTAGGTTAACGTAAAGTTCATCCTTAAAATTAACTTGTAATTCGAGATTGTCTCATGGGATTGCATGCAGAACACAGTAGTATCAAAGACCACTGTACAATGCAGACCATGCTATGATTTTAAGTAATATTTGTGCACAACAGGAGCTCGATCGCACCTCATCTTTCTATAGACACCTCAGACTGGCAGGCCATAAATGCCGTCCGTGTCTCCTTGTAGATGGCTCTGTTATTTCCTCCGGAGTAGTCAATTTTCAGTTCAATAGACCACAAAATCATATTCAACTGACGAAGTTCATCAAATTGAAGAAATATTGTGAAGCATTTGTAGAATACAGTAAAAAAAAAAAAAAGGTTTAAAGTTACTGATGAGGCCATTTGGTCCCATTTAGAGGCTGCTTAAATACGAATACCAACTTGATTGCTTTTTTTGGTCAAGTGCTTAAATGCAAGTGACCCATTGCTTTCATTTAGAGGAGGCATATGCTAATGAGGATCAATCATGTGCTTTAAGATCATTCTGAGGGGGATACTATTCCTCTTGGTTGGTATTGGAATGACTGTACTGGAAGTCCCTTAACAACGATGGAGACGAGAGAGGAAATCATAGCGTTTCTAGTCGGCAGACGTCGTACTCGTACCCTCGTGTGGCTTAATATGGGTCATGCATTAGTTGAATAAGGAGAGGAACATGTATAAAATGCAATCAAGGACGATCACTCAGCCACATATGTGAGTATGAACCAATTTTAGCAATGGGGTCCACCAAACGACTTCTCAACATTACTTCTGATCTCGGCATAGTATTACTAAGTCATTCAAAACTCAAGACACTTCCATTGCCGTAGCTACCATGGCATTAGCAAATGGTGCTTTCAGATTTTTAAAAGATGTTATGAGTATGGTTTTGATAGTCGCTCCAGAAGCATGATCAAAGCAAGGCCTCCCTCACCAACTCCACCAATCCCACCGTCTCCCTTTCTATAAGTAGCCAAGGCCTGAGGCCAATGGCAACACCAAATTTCACCAAAAATTTGGTGCAAAAGTGCTCTAATGTGGCACCAAATTTTGCACCATTTTGAAAGTTCATTTTGCCCCATTTTTTCATTTGCCAAAAGAATTGTTGGAGAGTATTTGTGTCATTTGTGTTATATAATTTTTAATACAATTATTATTATTATTATTAAGGATATTATTATTATTTTTTATTTGCATTATTATTATTATTATTTGCATTTAAAATAAATTTAAAATGTTAAAAATAATAATTACCGAATTAATTAAACTAAGAATAAAAAAAATTTAAAATATAATAAACATGATTATTTATAGTTAATACGAAATATATTATAACAATCACAATTTAGTAATCTGAAAGATCGCTTCCAGATCCTCCAATATCTTCAAAATAATTTCCAAACAAACTAGATGAACTTTCAAATCATTTATCTTGTTGTTGAACTCTCTTTCATAAAATTGTTGTTTGTTCGTTTTGAAAGAACAAACGTAGGTTTGGATTTGTTATCGAACTGCATGGACAGGACAATATACAAGTCATAGTGGATCCCCAACTATTATCCTCGAAGCCGTAGTTGATTATGATATTTGGATATGACATGCATATTTTGGACTTCCAGATTCGAACAATGTTATCAACGTTTTGGGGAGATCTCATCTTTTCGCAAACCTCGCTTAAAGTATTGCTCCGCCGACTGAATATGTCATTCAAGGAAAATAATATAACATGAGTTATTATCTAGTTGATATTATATACCCAAAATGGTCTACCATTGTACAAACAAATCACGAGTCACATAGTCCCAAAAAAATTTATTTGCAACGAAACAAGAAGCGTGTAGAAAAGATGTTGAACGTGCATTTGGCGTTCTACAATCGAAGTTTGTAACAATGAAATGACCGACAAGGTTTTGGGAAAAACATGTATTACATGATATCATGACTGCATGTATAATCATGGATAACATGATTACCGAGGACGAACGTAATGTTGATGCACTAGTTCGAGAATGGACGGATGCGCCAAGTCCGGAAGTTGAGTTGGTTGAAGACGAAAATCATCGTTTTCAAGAATTTCTTGCTCGTCATGAACAAATCAAGGATAAAGAGGTTCACATGGTACTTCGAAATGCATTAATCGATCATTTGTGGGAAGAACATAAGAATTTCGAGAATTAAATTGCAATGATATTTCGACTTCATAATATCATAATATTCAAATTCGAAATACAGTGTACTATTTTTTAATGTCATGATTAAATATTTTTTATTTTTGAAGTGATTCGACTAATTGTACTATGTTTTAATAATATTAGTAATTTATGTATTTCTAAAATGAATAAATAAATAATATTTCGAATAAATAAATTACTAAGAATAAAAAAAGAGAAGAAAATAATTAAACACTGTTCATTTGGTATAAGTTTTGATGTAATGATTGGAGATGAATTTTAATTTGGTACAAGATTTGATTCAAAATGGTGCAGATTTTGATGCAGTGCTGGAGATGACCTAATGTTTCTACCTAAAAATGATCACCCCACCAAATTTATGTTTGCAAGTAAAATATATTTTATATTTCTACTTATTATTTATTTATTGACTTGCTTAAATTAGAATAAATTTTAAATGTCAAAACATGTGCTAAAAATGTTCAACTGATGCTATCCAAATAGTTAACCCAGTGAGTCCTGACTGATTGGGTTCTACAGATAAACAAATTTCTTGGCCGCGGATTTTAGGATTTCCGTACGCTAAACGAGATACAATATTTTCCTTCCATATCTCGCGCGCGCGCACATATATATATATATATATATATATATATATATATCATTTGGACTGGTTTGATTGGTCAAATAATTTAAAAAAATGAAATATTGTTTTGACAAATCAAAACTTTTCTTAATTTTAATTATTGACCATATCATATTCTACATTATTTTTAACGTGTAAAACTAATAATTTAGGTAGGAGATGTTTGTGACTTGTAGGAGTCTTTACTGACACTTCTTTAAGCCTTCAGAAGTGATTTTTGTTAGTATTATTATGAATTTGATATTTAATTATTTGTGTTTTTTAATCATGTTAGGAGAAAACTAGAGATTGAATAAAGACGGATGAAAATTGGATAAAATCTACAACTTGGGATCAAATATCACACTTTAGAAATCCAAAGATAAAATTGTATGTTTGAAAGATATGCAGCCACTAATGCAATTATACCATAAGTTGATGGCAGGGAAGAATTGTAATGAAAGTCAAATTCTAAAATGGACTAGACTCTCTTTTTGATTATAAAAGTAGGCAGTTTGGATAACTTAGAATGGGAATGAAGTTCATATTGGAAGAGGAATCTTCTTGGAATGGAAGGGCTATTGGCGGCAGCAAGTTGAAATAAAGTAGAGAGACACGACAGTGAAAAAGGACGATAGCAGGAAGGAAGAAAGAACGCAGACTCAGAGAAGCAGAACGCGGACGGAAAATTGGAGAAAAACATAATAATAATTCCAAAATTTTTTGGGCAATAATCAATTGATAATTAATCACATGACACCGTCAATTTACCGGGAGATTTACATTACGCAAGGAAGAAGACAACAAACAATTGTTGGGATTCGTGTGACGAGGATCAACAATAGCTCGGGTGATTTTTATCTTGTTTATTTAAATTAAACTGGGTGATGTCTTCCAATTTTTATGTTTGATTTCAACATCATGAGTGACTAAATACTTTTTATTTTAAGATGAACGATGTAGATTAAGGTTTGTTTAATTCCAAGATTTCATGCCACTTCTATGCGTGTTAATTATTTATTGTGTTATTAACGTTTCGATTTCATGCGCAACAATTTATTGGTTTAGGGATAGTGCTGAGACTAAGAAGTGATTTATGATTCTAGCTTGCGTAATAAATAACACGGGTTTTATAAGAGTATAGGCTATGCAATCTAATTAAATTCATGTAGATTAATGCATATATACGTGTGAATTTACATAGGATACAGTAAATTCGGACATATGAGAAGAATTAGTGTTACTCGAGGGAGATCACTAGCTACATTAAATTAATTCGATTGTTGGCATGTATGGAAAGGGGTTGGATGAATTGAAATTAGATGAATGTTAAACAATTTAAGTGAAATCGGAAATCCTAACTATATAAATTTATAATCTTCTCAATCGAGTTAATTTGATTTTGTTATTTAATTTAGTGGACTTTAGTTACAACCCACACTTTGATTTGATAATTGGTTACCATTTCACTTAAATTGAAATTAGATCAGTTTAAAAATTGATAGTAGATAGTAGTCTTTGTGGGAACAATACTTAAACTCGATAAATTCACTTTATTACTTGTTATGATCCGTAAACTTGCGAAATTACACAAACATTTACATAAGTAACGAAAATCATTAAGGGACGAACCAATGTTTTAAGAAAGATATGCCTTCGCCTAGTGAACCTACAACAAGTCCCGTGTCTTCTGACCATCTCTAGTGAGTTCTAACCATCTAATGTTCCATTAAAGTATCTCAAAGCAAAAAATTGTATTCTTCAATCGTAATTAAAGAGAACAATACATAATTCCATGATGTTTAAATTTGGAGAGAGAAAAAAAGAAAATAATAATTTTCTTACTTTATTCAATTGTCCAGTCCAATAATAAGTTTCTCAATTTAATTAAAAAAATGTGTCAACCCACCGATGTAGTCTTGACTTTGAAGAATGAAGCATCAAATTTTTGGAATTAAAAGCTAGAAGCTCTTGATCCAAGAAGCTGAAAGTTGTAATTCATAATTAATTTAGAAATTTACCATCGAATTTAGATAAAAATTCGAATCATTTATTCTTGATATAATATACACGTGAATATCTAGACGATCTTGTTTATTGAATTAAAGATTTTTTTTTTTTCAATTTTTGGGTAATTCTACTTCAGCATTCCAACAGTTCAATCTTATTTATTTCCGCAATTGATTACATCTCATAGAACATTAGTTTGTTAAGCTATGTCCGTTCGAACAGTTTTTAAAACTGTCTGTAGGAAGTTGTGACTGACTCACGAAACCAGCCTGAAACGAATAATTGAGATAAATTGTTAAATTAACTAGATTTTAATATTTACAACGTTGAACGATTCTAATGGATTTGAATGGTACAAAAACTGTAGTTGTAATGGGTAAAATGTATGTTAATTTGAAGGAGGATACATGGACAGGACCTGCATCCTATATATATTTTTGCAGCTCAAAAGAGGCTCAAATCAGGCTGACAATCTAAATGATTGAGAAGCAAAATATAAATTGCGCCTAAGAAAGAAGTGTCAAAAATAGAGATAGAACTCAGCATTCTTGTTCAATTTTGAAGATATCATTCTATGATAGATACCACATAATTAACTTCAACTAAAGGATAATACTCCATATACAGAAATATTATGAACTGAAGTGCATCAATTTCGGTTTCACCATATGCAACTGTAGAATTTAATCATATTCATAGTCTCTCAACCCAGAAAGGAAGTTGCAATATGTATCAGTAGAGGGGGTAGCATTGGTCAGCTGAAAATATTCGAGACCTCTTAAAAGTTACATCCATGGTCATCTCTGATTTTGCAGTCATGCTTGGTGAAAACGACCCATAGAGGCTGGCAAAACAAGCTTAATAGATCAGAGGGCAAAATAAGCATTTATATCAAACATTTTAAGAGTTTACTCAGATAACTTATCAATAATGCAGTTGCATGCTCTCCTAAGCAGAACAGAGATAACACTTAACGACATAATCTTTTCTTCTGGTATGTGAAGCTAAACAGCTCTATATGATGTATGATTCTGAAAATGGGAAAGTTTTACTTGTAAATGAATTACTCGAGGGAACTGACATCACGAAGCCAACAGATAAAAGTAGGCAGTCTTTAGTTCTGAGTAGTAGTAGTAATATATTTAGTGTCCAAAAACATGAGCTCGAGGAAAAAACAAACCAAAAGTAATAATGTGCCATTTCAGATAGATTCAAGCTCAACAGAACACCATTGGCTATTCCTAGAAATTACTTTTAAATGAGAAACTGAAATGCAGAAACAAAGAAAGTGCATGTAGCCTATCCACAACTAGTTGAATTCAGTCTTGTCAAGAAATGCACCTTCGACTTTTCTAATAAATTTGCTTTTCGTTAGCAAGATAAGAAACACCAGAGAGATGGTTCATCTTGTATACAAAGAAGAGCTATATAAAGTTCATGAGATACGTATGTGATTAGTCCCTGAATTAAAAATGATAAACCAATTGCTGCTGCATTCCTCAACAACTGCAAAAAATTTACAACGCTAGGGAATTCTAACGTATGAAAGATCAGACAATGAAGACACCAGGATCAAACGTATGAAAGATTAGAAAATTATACCAGGATCAAACGATATTGCAGATCACGTTCTCAAAATGTGCTCCCAGATCCAGGCAGAATTAACAGCAAAAGAAAGGACATGCTATCATCTCCTCTTTTTGTTTAACAATATAACAAGCTAACTTAGTCCTAATAAAATTGAGGTCGGCTACATGAATTCTAATTTCACCATTTCGTATAATCCACATGCTACATCCACCCAAAGGTCCAACAAAATCAAACTTGTTGCAGCTAAATCAAGCCACATTAATTTTGATCTACCTCTCCTTCAAATTTGTTGTACTGCAATCGCGACACTCTCATGAATGAGAGTTTCTTTTGATTTGGGAAAATATTTCCCAATCATCCAAGTAGTCTTTCCCTTTATATATCCTCAATTGGTATCATCTTGCTTGTTGGTGTTCCCCCCTAAATCTCATTCTTGTGACTGCTTCATCATAACAGCTGTACAAGTTATGAAAATGTAGGACATGCACATTTCCTGCCACCATACTAAGGATCTTTCATTTACAATTAGCAAGCTTTACACTGTCAAGCTATCTGTCATTCGTTGTTTGGCTTGATTTCTCAATTCTAAAGCATATAACTGGCCTTACAGTGTGATATTACATACGTAAACACCAAGGAAAAACAATTAAATATTATGAAGCTCTAATCATGAGATGAAGATGTGCAATAAGCAAGACCTCGAATCCAGAAAGTTTTGTGGCAAGAATTTAAGTGATTAAGATGACGAGATAAACAAGAAAATTCAGTTATGTATAGGTCATATGAATACTTTCTGAATAAATATTTTCCAGCACCCTTGGATTAATGAAAACTCAACACTTATCCTAAAGCAATTTTAACAACATTGGTTAAAAGTTCCATCTCATCTCATTTACATTTCAGTTTTGATAACCTCTACAATTCAAAAAAAGAACATTCCACACGTGGGAGCCCTGAGCTTAGAGTAAACACTGATACCCAATTTTATAGCAGAGTCGAGCTTATACAGTAGCTGACATGTGATTCTTATAAAAAGGCAAACGATATTATAGAATGAACTAAGTACTCCTAATTCTCAAAATCAAGCAAAGCGTCAAACCCCAATGTTTAAAGATAGAAACAAGCATTAACTATATATAAAAAAAAGATGGGACAAAGATAATGACGGACTTCAGAGTGAAATATTATTCACCTTTGTAAATCCCACCACAATCATTCTCCAAATAATCCAATTTGGACCAACATGAGATGTCCACTTTAGCCTTTAGGGGATCACAGGTGCAATCACAATAAATGAAGACCCCAATAAAACAGGTACAACGAGTTCATGTGGTACATAGATGCTACTATACTTAGCATCTACAGAGATTCTAAGTATAACAGCTTCATAAAGGAAATTGCAAAAGTACAAGTAACTGATGCAAAGGGATTCACAAGATATTTGAAATCATTCATAGGGAGGTGGGGGGAAGAGAATAATATTGTTTCTGCATTTTTCTGAATAAGAATTTTAGTATTTCCATTATACATATTTGTTTGGTCACGGATAAAAAGCATTGGACAGAACAAATGAGACCTTGCTAATTATGCTAGAACCCCTCTAACTCATATTTAATACCGTCAGATCAGTTTTCACGGTTAAATTGCTCATTTTGCAAGTACTTCAAAACTCCATAGGCAACTGTACCGGCCACAAACAAGAACACTGTTGGAGTAAAAGAAGCGTAAAGATACTTCACAAAGAACTTATCCCATTCTTCTGGTAAAAAGCCTGCAAGTAGTAAATGGATATATCAGAATCTGCAAATTCACAGCACTAAAACGACATGCATCATACATATGCAATGCAAAATGACTTATATTTCTTTCCTTGTATTACAAGAAGATATAATCTCAGAAAAAGGAAACATACTACAAACTTTAAGCTAAAATATCTTCAACATGAAGGAATTATTTATAACTGTAACAGAGACAGTAGGCCAGTCACATGATTGAAACTATAAGTAAGCACAAAGCAGTGAGTTCTAGTCTCAAGTAATAACATGCTAATCTTCAAGTTGCAAGTACTCCTAACATTAAGAATCTCAAGAAGAGATAACAAGCCAGCCTGACATGGTTTTTCCAATGGAATTCTAGATAGTATAGGGACAAGTGATACTTACTGTTCCTTCCAAAAGTCATTATTTATCATGTTGTATCAATATCATGGTCGGGCAGCAAATAATATAATAATTATAATTATTCACAGAAATTCCAAGCATATTGTGAAGCTCCAGTCTATCCTGCTTCAATTCTCATAGAATTGTTCAGTTGAGGCAGCGGTATTGAACCCGAAATTGGCCAAATTCCATTACACATTGATACAGCTGAGTTTTTCATATTGATCATGTCAGAAACAAAATTATTACTTGGTACTAAATGTACGCAACATAATACCTGTCTTAAAAGTAATTATAGAATGTAATCAGCATGACGGAACCACCTTGTTTAAAGCTTAAAATTTTAGACGTATTTATTTATTAAAATTTGGAGCCCCTGTAGACCAGATTCCCTTTTTACATCGAATCCTTAACACCTGGATAGCTGCAAGAGTTTTATAAGCCAATGGACCTTTGGATCCTCCAATACTGTGTTAAACAATCCCGTTTAAATGCTTAAGCTTAAGCCTTTAAATTTTGTCTTCGATAAACAAGCAAACGAGTCATACTAACAACTATAAACAACAAAATACTGTGATGAATTTCAAAACGCATTAAAGGAAAGGGCAAGTGACTACAATCAAACCCACCTGAGGCAGCAAGAACAATACCCTCGACAAGAATAATTGCGCCGAGTCCCAACCAAGCAAGAAGAAAAGCACTCTCATTCTTCCTCAGCTCTTCGCTCCTCGCTTCCTCTTGTGGAGTTGCAGCAAACTTGGGTTTTTCCAGCGGTTCTCTACGAATTATGGAGGCCCTTTCTCTTTTTCCCTTCTGCTGTTTCCTCTTGGAAGAGGACACTGTGGAACTTGCAGATGCAGAGCCAAATCCTGAACCAGATGATAAATTGTCTGCTTTCTTGGGATTGGGAGGGGTTTGTTCTGTAGGTTGGTTTGAGGAGGAATCTTGTTCGGATTTGATAGAAAAATTAGCGGTTTTGGGATGGGAATGGGATGATGTGTGGAGGAGGAGCTGGGATTTCTTGATGGTAAGAGATGGAGATGACGGGGGGTGGAGTATCATTAGCGCCATTTCCAGTTGGATTATTTATTTTACTCGCTGCAATGGGAGAATAATATTTTGAGAAGGGAAGGATGGGATGATAAATTTTCATGGTGAATATATACGTGACAAGACAACTAATTAAGCACCCGTTTGAGCTCGTCAGAATTGTATTTTTGAATAGTATTTTATCGAAGAAGAACGTGCAATTAAAAAATAAGAAAAATATTTGAATTTACGTATCATATTATTTTATTGAAAAAAATATGACTGAAAAATAAGATAGAGAAAAATGTATTTTACAAATAATGAGTAAAATATATTAAGAAATAGTGATTTTTTTGGAGAATGTATGATTAAAAAGTAAAAAAAAGTTTGAAATACGTATATAATTATTTTATGAGAGAATATGATATTGAAATGAGTTTCGAAATTTTTTCAAATTAAGATATTCTTATGATTACCAATTCTTAGTGAAGATTGGCATTTTATGAATTGATGCATACTAGCTTCTTGGTCATATCAAGATTATAAATTTTAGATTCGTTTTTGACTTATTATAAATCGTGTTCTTGACTATTTCACTCTCACTAATAGTAAATGGTGAAAAATTATTTAAACTCAATCTATGTATATTTTTTTTGTGGTGAATATGAGTGATTCAGTTCATGTTTCTTGAGAACGAAATTAAATCATTTTAATTGAGAATTAACCATCGGAATTCAGCAGGATTAATGAAAATTCTCGACAACATGATCTAGTTGCGAGGGATTCCATTTCTCATGCCCTCAATTTGATCTATAATTAAGTAGTTTTATCTATAATAATTACTTATTAAACATGATTGATTACATAGAATTGTATAATAATTAAACATATATATTTTTTACAATTTTCACGTAAGTACGGCGTCGTTAGCATCTCTCTCTCTCTCTCGGTCGCACACAAATTGACACAAAATCTCAGCTTCACTTCTCCACCACAATAATCTCTGTGGCATCAGAGCCATGCGTATACATTCTCTACACTGTTCGATCATATCTATGTAAACCCCTGGAATCTTCCTACCATCGATGGATTTCAATTCCCAAAAAAACCCCAAATTTTCGAACTCCAATTCCTCTCTTCTACTTCACGTTTTCCTTCCCATCCTTTCATGGCTCTTCTTGTTTACCCATGTGTTTTTACTGTTTCGAAATCACGAAACATCACATTTTCCCCTTCTAGGGCTCGGCTTAAATTTTCTGCCTCCGCCGTGAAATGTAGTGTAAAATCCGGCGAGGCGGAGAACACGAGTGCCGCAATTGTATGGTACAAGTATGATCTTCGCGTCGATGATCACTCCGGCCTCATCACTGCTGCCTCCCAGTATCGCAAAGTTGTTCCTGTTTATGTCTTTGATCACCGCATCGTCTCCAGTAAATCAATTCTCTCTTCCACTTAAATTACATTATGTGATCCAAGGACGCTTGCACTGTCACAAACATACATCATTGGGTATATTTATTTGTGGCAATGCACGCGCTTGAACAATTCTCTATATTGTGAAAAAGGAAATTAGCTTTGAATATTCTGCCGGTCGCGGAGTAGGTGGATCTTCTCTTTTCTGTCTCAGGAAACGTTAATTGCTTCACATAATATTGTTTTTGTATCTGATGTTAAATGAAATGCTAGTATTTTAGAATAAGACGTTTGACACTAAATACAATTTTAAGGATTATTAAAACGAGGATTTACCTGAGCAGTTATCGTCCTAGCAGAAAATGTTGCAAAAATTTCAGCATGGTTACCATTGATCATAAATCATGAGTCAGAATGTTGAAAAAGATTGCAGTGGGAGAATATATATAAAGCAGTATTGCATTGGTTTAACTTTACTACCACTAGAAGGTAGAAAATCCAACCTAACAATTGGAGGATGACTTATAAGCAAGCAACAAGATTGAACAAGAAAAGAGGGCTTGTGAATTGCTGCACTTCTTCAACACCATCGACTCTGATCAAGAGTCTGTAATGTAGCGAAAATTTCTGAGAAAATGATATCAGTTATGCAAAAATGTGTATCCAATATGTGAGTGCACGAAGATTTCATGAATCATTGATAGAGAGATTTTGATTTGGTTAGCAGTTATGCAAAAAATATATATCCCATATTTGGTTTGCTCAACATTTAGCTGAAATCTTGTCTCGCTTGAAGTGGTTGACCACTAATAATTTTGAAAAAAAGATGTTTACTATTTGACTAGAAATGTGAGCGTTTCATGACTTTATGACATGCTCCTTTTGAGATACTTTCTGCGATGATTAGAAACTACCAGATATCTATAGCGAAAATTAAGAAAAATGTTTTATTGCACATTACATGTGAGATGAAGCTCGTATTTGTTGAGGTGAGAATTTGTGTAATTTGAGGACAGTTCCAATGACCTCACAATGTGTTGTTTTCATAACTGGTGCAGGATTTTCAGATGAAATGCTCGAACTGCTTCTTTTTGCTTTGGAAGATTTAAGGAAGTTGCTGAAGGAGAAGGGATCCAATCTGATGATCAAGTTTGGGAGTGCAGAACGAGTCATTGGACAACTTGTCGAGGAGGTGGTTAAATACATTGTTACTCTCATTCTAATATGATACTGTATATAAACTGGGCAGGAATGAGGAGAAATTTCAAGGGCCTTCTACTTATTTTGTTATGCTCATCACCAAGGACTATGACAGGTCAATGCTAGCAGCATCTTTGTAGAAGAGGAGGTGGAGTATGAGTTGTGCAGAATGATAGATAGTGTTAAAGAGACCTTGTCAACTGAATCTTTTGAAGGGAGAAACCCTGAAATTGTGAAGTGGAGCACTCCATTTTATGATGTCAAGGTTTCATCCTTGTCCTTTTTTAGATCCTACTATACTTTTTAGTAATGAGATGAGTTTATATGCATGATTATTTTTAGTTGTTATTGAACGTTTTTATAACTTCTTTGTTTATTTATTTTTGCATAGAGTTTGGAGGATCTACCATCTTCATATAATGACTTCAAAAAGCTAAAGTTTCCTATTGTTTCTACCCTTTTGACACCAACATTACCTGGCCCTCCGATGGATTTGTTCTGGGGTAAGTGAATAATACACGTGTACACGTTTCCTCCTTTTTTTCAATTAAATCAGTTTTCTGATTTTGGCAACTGAATATAATGTCATCTATGTAAATTAGGTGATCTGCCAACGCTGGATGATTTGAAGAAATATATAGATGATAGTTCTAATGTTGACAACTTGAAAAAAGAATGGATTTCGTTAAAGAAGTTTTCTGCTCAAAGTGTGCTACAAGGAAAGAAATTAAACAAGTTGGGGAAAGCAGAAATAAAAGAAAGAAATCTAGAAAGTTCCAGCTACAAAACTAAACAGCGGAGACCAGAAAAATCAGCATTTGTAACACGTCAAGGGAACTTGGTGGGAGGCGGGGCAAGTCTAGTATTGAATGCTTTGGCTGCATATTTACGATACCTAGAGGGGACTGCTCGAGATGAATGGCAGGAGTACGTCTCTCTCCTTGATCAGGGGCTTGAATTTACATTTCTACTCATCATAAATTTTAATATATATGAACTCATTTATGACTGCTTTAGCATCCTCTCTCTCTCTCTCTCAACATGGAGTTATTTTATGAAAATGAATTATAAGGTCAATTATCATGTGAAAATTTATTTTAGATAATCAGTGCAAACTATCTTTTCAAATTTTTGTGTGAGAGCAGTGAATGCTAAAATTGAATTTGCTAAACTATTTTCATATTTTAATACTGAAATGGCAAATAAAAAATGAGCAAATTGAGTTCCAGATGGTCAGGGTTTTGGCATTGTTTCATTAATATTTCATTTTCGGAAAATTGAACCTCTAACAGCTTTTATTGGTTTCCACTAAAACCACATTCATGATTCAGCGATTGAAAATGTGTACTGCTTTTGTTAGTTTATTATGGCAAGTCATGTATGCTCTTCTTATCTTGTGCCTATGAGATTTGGGAAGTTATTATATATTAGAAACTTCAGAAACTAATTAGTTCCATAACTTATATTATTATGTGCTTAGAGTATATCACAACTTATTTGCAGGGTACATGACAAACAACGTGAAGCTGAAAGTCGCGAGGGAGCTTCATTTCGTGCCCTTTTTGGTTCTGCACTTCTTCTTGGTATTATTTCCACGCGTAGAGTGTATTACGAAGCCATTAAATATGAAACAGACCGAAGTGGTGGATTCTTATCCCCATTTGGATATTCGACAACCACTGCTGCTGCAGCCATTGATACTGTTTCTTCCATGGAGGTAGTAGTTGTTCCATAAATTGATTGTGATGAATTGTTGTTTTTCTCCGTTGGCATACTCACTCAAGTACTTGTATTGGTTTATGACAAATTGTTTAACTGGCATCTTCTGACTCGCATTTGATTCTTTTGGTAGTGGTATCGGCTTTTGACTTTAAAAGTCCAAACAAGGAAGGGAGACTATTACTCAGTTAGAACATGGAGATGGAATGGTCATATAGTCCAAGTTAGTATTTGAAATTGCATCATCCACGTGTCCATTCATAGGTTTGCTTTGCTAGCTGCCAAGTTGAATGCTAAATTACTTTAGAATGGATTTCACATTCTCAGTATACAGTTGCTGGTCGTGAAGGTCCTCCCATACTTCTCGTACATGGTTTTGGTGCTTTTTTGGAGCATTACAGAGATAATGTAAATCCCATAGCTGAAGCAGGGAATAGAGTTTGGGCAATCACGTTACTTGGCTTTGGCAAATCAGAAAAACCCAATATACTGTACACTGAACTTCTGTGGGCTGAACTTCTCAGAGATTTCATAATTGAAGTTATTGGGGAGCCTGTACACCTCGTTGGGAACTCAATTGGTGGTAATGAAAGGACCCTCCAATCCTATTTGTATGCCTAAAAAAGGAATACGTTAAATAAATAGATAAATAATATGACTTCTCAGGGAAAAAAATTCTGCTTCTGAATGAATGTCCTTGGAATTGTCTCTTTGACGGTCAGTCCTTTATTTGTAGGCTATTTAGTTGCTATTCTTGCTGCCGTTTGGCCAGCTTTAGCCAAATCTGTGGTCCTTATCAACAGTGCTGGCGAGATCATTCCTGGATATTCCGCTCTACGTTACTTGAAGGTAAGGAAAATTTGAACTTATATCAACCCATCGTCTCCCTCAGATTCCTTGTGTGGTGGTGCACACGATGTGTTTGCCTAGTTGTTTAGGTGCTGTGCCTATTTGAGGCTGCCTGCATGATCTGTCTTCTGCTGTTTAAATCTGCGACTATCATATATGCACGCTAACCAATATTAGTGTCGCCTATCGTAATGCAAATTTCCTTGCATAATTTTAGCTCGTTAAATATCTCAGGATAGGCGAACTTCAGGAGCGGCATGGTTGGGTGCTAGACTACTTTTGGTCTACTTGAGGTTTAATATCAGGAATATACTTAGGAGTCTTTATCCAACTGTAAGGCTTGACCTGTTTCATTTTTGTTTCATTTCATCTCATCATACTTATTCCTAAGGTGATGTAATGCAGAAAACAGATCGAGCCGATGATAAGCTTATACATGAGATGCTTAGAGCAGTATCCTTCTTTATTTCTATCTTGTAAAAAATTAGTCCCGCAGTTTGTTATTCCTCTCTGAACTTTTTAATTAAAAATGACTAAATATTAACGGTAGCAATTTTTTTCTCAATACATATGCACACCCTTAACTAATTTTTAGTCGTATGATCCTGGTGTGACTGTTGTTTTGGAAAGTGTCTTCAGCTTTGATCTCTCGCTTCCCCTAAATTATCTTTTGAAGGAATTTGGGAAGATACTTGTAATACAGGTGTTTTATCTCCCACTTATAATCAGTCAAGGGCCTTTATCGGTGTGGATTTCATCCTTTCAAAATGTAAATTGTAAATTTTGTTAAAACAGGGAATGAAGGACTTACTTTGTGATTCTAAGACAAAGCTAGCTATGCTTAGAGAGCATTGCAGAGGAATAGTAACAAAAGAAATAGATGCTGGTAATTTTATAGCGCTCTTGTTTGCTATGGTTGATTTTGTAGTTCTATAATCCAAAATGTTATATATACTTCCTTACCCTGGTGTCATTTTGTCAGGCCATTGCCCTCACGATGAGCAGCCAAATGAAGTGAATTCTATCATTCTGCAATGGGTAGTCTCTATTGAGAGTGAAATATCTCCTGTTGCCTCATCACAGTAAAACAAATGCGGAAGCAAAAATATGGTAGCACAATCTTGACTTTCTCAAAATTTCTTATACTTATCTTGGTATTTCACTGGCTATTTTACAAGCCACATCCCACACCACATAAAGAAGAAAAGAAACACACTTATTTTTGTGATGTATCTGTTCTTAGGATTTAATACCAGAAGACTGGCACTTCCAAGCTTTTGGACACATATTCATTGTTTGTAACAGACAAAAGGCAATGAGAAATTTAAATGGCAAAGTGACATTATTTCAAACAGAGGACCAAGAAACTTAACAGGATTTCAGTGCTATTAATCTTTGGAGGGTGGTAGTGGAGCGCCACACAGTCATTACCGACAAAAGCCCTGGTTTTCATGGCTGCAAGTTGACCGAACAAATGGTTAGAACTAACATTCTATTCTTCCAGTCTTGAAATAGCCATAGGCACATTTTCGAACAACAATTTTTTTGACAAATCCATATGCTTCATGTTCTTCTCAATCTTCAAGAGTTTAAAATTGAACTTCAGCTTGTTATTTGATGCCTTGAAACCTATGGAGTATGTTGTGGTACTCAATAGTAGAAGTTAGGATAATGGGTCGAGTTGAGCTGTTCAGCTAAAGGAATGAAATATTTTTACATATCCACCTTAGTAGTATGCAAAAAGATGTTGGAAGGCCACTTCCATTTTCTTCAAGCCGTTGTAGATACAAACCTGTGTTTTAATTTGGGTTGTATATAGCCTAAGCCACGTGGTACATCTCGTTACATCCCAACCAGAATTATATCCTTTCCTTATTTGTTTCGATTTGATCCATTCTCGTTAAAAACAAATAAAACATTCGTTATAATCCTCGACTTCCCTCTTTTAACCTAATTGTGCATAGATTAACAATAGAAAAATCCTATATCGTCTAACCATCTCTCCTGACGATACTCAAACTTATTTTAACATTCAGCTCGAAATATTTGTATCCCGAGTTTGAACATCTAGAAATGAATTCAATTGCAAAATTATTTATATAGATTAGATAAAGCATAAACAATTTTCTCTAACATCTATAGGACCATATGTTGATTACTAAATATGAGCTTAACTTATTTGAACTTCTCAAAATTAAAACAAGTCACATATACGTGCAAAGGGCGATCAATCATTCAAATGTGAATTAAAATCATGGCATCAATCAACACAAATCAGTAGTTAAAACAGAAGTTTCAAAATAAAACGAATTCTAAGGTGTTTAGCTAACATACTAATAACACAAAAACACAAAAATAATTGAATATTCATCAACCAAAAAATATAGTTACAAAGAGAAGGTTGAAGATGAATTCCGCCTCCCTTGAATTCCTTCACCAGTTCTCTTCTTCACCTACCCGTTCTGCTATATGAATTTGCCTCTTTTATCAGGTTCTGCAAGTCATGCCCTTGTGATTGCTTGGGTGATACCCTTACGATCGCAAGGCTCTTCCTTTTTAGCATTTTCATCTTGGTCTCTCAATTCAACTTTTCTCAAGTCCCTTCTAATTTCAATTTAAGCTCATTTTCCTTCAAGTCCTGCCACTTTGGTCCCCATCTTCCATAAATATGCACAATTTATGTTCTTTTTCTTCTTTTTTGGTTTCTTTCCTCCAAAAGTCTTTCCAACATCAAGTTTCCACAAAACAATCAATATACACACAAATGAAGTATTAATTCCATAAAAGCACTTTCAAACGTCCACTTTTAACGATCTAAATAAGTGTAAAATTTAACTTATAATAAAGGTTGTAGATATTACTTGGTCAAAGTTTGATTGAAGTCAGCTTGTCGATCAGGTGAAACCCAATTTTTAATTAAATAAAAGGAACTTCGAATTTGATCACATATTGAAAGTATGATCAAATATTTGGAAAAGTTTTAGTTGATTTAGAACGTAAGTTTCAAGTTCTTAAGTTAGTAATAATGACTAAGACTTCTTGGACAATGTGTCCCTGTTTGGTACACATTCTTTCAAGATATATTCTTTCAAAACTCATTTTCAACCACACATTTTTCAATAAAATAAAAATTTTGATCACATCAATAACTTTTCCTTATTTTTTAACCACATATTTTCCATCATATCTGTAAGGTGGATCAATGTAATCCACTTGGCACATGTGAATTGGTCTTGAGCAATTTGAAAGGATTGTATTAGTTAATGTGTAATATGGATCATAGATTAAATCCAACCATTGGATTTAATCAATTACACATCATAGACAAGTCATTCTTCACCTTATCATTTTGGTTTTCTGGCATATGAAAAAAAATGAATTCTATAAAATGAAAATATCATCCTAAAGGATTAAAAGCTTTCCACTTCACATTCAGCATTCAAAATGGAGACAAACAAGTAATTGAAGCACAACCACGCGCATCAAAATAAGATATTTGTAATTAGTGTATCAGATTTAGTGAAATAACTTATTTACTGAAGGAGTAAGCGTACAGGAAAATTTTACAAATGCACACTCGTCAAGTTTTCATTTGCAGTTGGCGGAAAAGAAAAAGGAAAACTGCCAATAAACGCAGCACCCGTAAAGATTCTGGGAGAAATATCCCTCCAATATCGAAGGGAGCATGACGTGAACCTAAAATCCTTGAGAAACAAACAGCAACTGGCCGACTTCATTATTGCTTTGCAGTGATGACCTAATTTTCTGTTTCCAAAATCACTAACAAAAGCAATAAAAATCTATGCTTTCCGCTGCCTTTTAAAAAGGGAAGATTTTGGTTCCCACTGCTGTAATGAAAACTGCTCGAAGGCTTTCACATTAGCATTAGCTACGAAAAATATTGAACATAATCATAGAAAATTGTCAATTATTCTGTTCACTATTATTTAATTTAATTAAATATTAAACACGTTTAAAAGATTAAATGACGGTGTGCTTAACCCAAACAATTTGTGAACGCACAGATATTGATTTTGGGTTGGTTTGAATCGGTCGAAGATTTTCAAATTAATATTTTGAATATCAAGAAAACCAAACAAGAATCCTTAAATTAATGCGTGATTGATGGGCTGGGCTAACTGGGGCCCACAATACTATCAACCCATTAAAGTAGGAAGACCTCGGCTCTATATAAATATTTGTGGTCGATTCTCATTTTCTCATCTATCCTTTCTTGTGCTGTCTGAGAGAGAGAGAGAAAAATGGCAAGAGCCACTCTTACATTGTCACTGATTTTCGTCTCGCTCTTTTTCGTTCCGACCAAGATTGAGTCGTCTAAAGTGGCAGCCACCGATCCGGCCACCAATTTCATTAAAGCCTCGTGCAGAGCCACCACGTATCCCGTTGTCTGTGTCCAATCATTATCAATATACGCACCGTCTATTCAACGAAGCCCGCGCCAATTGGTACAAACAGCCTTATCCGTGAGCCTCGACCGGGCTGAATCTACTAAGACATTCGTAGCCCGACTCACAAAATTCAGAGGACTTAAGCCCAGAGAACGTGCCGCCATCAAAGACTGCTTCGAGGAGATGAGTGATAACGTGGACCGCCTAAGCAAGTCGATCAAGGAGCTGAAGAGCATGGGCAGTGCCCGTGGGAAGGAGTTCATATGGCACATGAGTAACGTGGAGACATGGGTTAGCGCTGCCCTAACTGATGACAGTACTTGCGTTGATGGGTTTTCAGGCCAAGCCTTAAATGGAAGGGTTAAGTCCTCCATTAAGGTCCGAATGACTAATCTAGCTCAGGTCACTAGCAATGCTTTAGCACTTTGCAATCATTTTGGTGAAAAGTATTAAATAAATTGAGTTGGCAGGAACTATATATATTGCAATATTATTGTATCTGAGAGTGTTTCCGCATTAAATTTTGATGTATATTATAGAGATTAATTATGAAGTTAAGAACAGTTTGTTTGTTGAAACATAACTAAGGATTCATATCATTCGTTGCAAGTACAATAATTTTATGAAACGCCTTACAAAACATGATATAAGAGTGAAGAGGGTGCAAATGGCAACCTTAAAATGAGTTCCGTGTCAAAACCATTAAAAAAATTACACTGTTACTAGCAATGGCAACGATTTGTTTGCATCCTTTTTTCTAGAGTATATTTGGGGTAAACTGAAGTGCAATAGAAAATAATGGGTCGTTGTCTTTTCGTATTTCAGTTTTGTGTTTTTAATTTTGAATTTCTTTTGGGTTTTGTCTTTTTAGTGTCCATTTTAAAATTGTTAAAAACGTGTTCTTTTTGTTATTTTAAAAAATTGTTTTGAAAAATAAAAAAATCTCAAAATCTAAGTTATAACTGAAAACACTCATAACGACAAATTTGTCGTTTTGAGTTTTCTTTATAAATTTTAAACTTATTTTCAAAAATCTGTTTTCGAAAACAATAAAGAAAACGCGTTTTCATTGTTTTGAAAAATCGAAAATTACTTGAAAACGACAAAGAGAACATGCCTTAAGCCATTCAAGAATTCAATTGGTTCTTTAAAAGATGTATGATTTTATCTCAAACTATGAGACAGGAAAATGTGTAGCGAAAAGACAAATCTATAAATCTCATAATTTTTACTTACTGATTATAGGGCGTGGGACTCACTATCGAATTATCTTTGTCCACACCTTGGTGAGCCTCAATACTTTTAAGTTCGGACTCGATGGCCAAATATGCCTGATGAGAAACCTGAAAAATGGCAAGAGCCAATTTTACGTTGTTCGATGTGTTCCTAACCCATTCACACATTCCGACCAAGATGGAATTGGCTTTGTTGCAAGCGGAAGTTACCGTAGGGTTAATAGTCCAGGCCTATCCATAAGCTCTCCACCCTGTCTCCTGAGAGACACATCCTGCACCAGACCTATCCATAAGCTCTCCATCCTGGCTCCTGGGAGGCACATCCTGCGATTTACCTCCTCCACGATGGTCCAGGGCAGAGTCGGTGGGGGGCCCTCAAGGTTGGGGTTCAACCTTTTTTTTTAGTGATAGCAATCGCACAAACTTGGTGTAACACGGTCCCCCTAATAGTGGACAATCGCTCTCGCTACACCTCTCAACCATCCGGAGAAGCCACACAAATTAATCCAAACTACCTTACCTAAAAACCTCGAGCAGACCTAATCTACTGAGTTTATTTTCTCAAGTCACTTTTTATTCATGCGATGAATTCAAGAGCACTGGCCTGCCCGTGGGAAGGAGTTCAAGTGGCTCATGGGTGGTATTACCTTACCCCACTTGCATGGGTGGATTTTAGTGCAGGCCTTGAATGGTAGGTTTAAGTCACTAGCATGCATTGTCACTTTGCAATCAATCATTTTGCTGAATTAAGTATTAAATAAATGCTGTGGGTAGGATCGAGCAGTTTTGGTGGACATATTCTCAAAAATAAACTTTTTTGTAAAATACATCTCATTAATTCGTGTCAATAAGTATTTTACCATTAAGTTTTGATGTATATTAATAATGGCAGAGAATTTGCATAATATAAAATAGATTATTTTTTTCCGTTTTTGTACTAAGTTTCAATTTGGTGTAGTTAAAAATCAGATTTTTAATATATTTTAATGAAATTTGATGGAATGTATGATTTAAATTATTTGTTTACTTTTTTTTTCCAGCTTTTTAAGTTACATTGAAGATGGGCTAAGTAATTATTGTGTGATAAATCAATTCACTACTACATCACATCATAAAAGAAAATAATAAAATAACCGTTTAATATTGTCACTCCTCTCACCTTTACTATATTCATTGCCAGAGTACTGCATAGTCATTCCGTGTAAGGCCTTTTATGGTATGGTTGTCAACTAAGCAATTTTCATCGGTCAGCGACCATGAGTAACAGGGTGAGGATTAGAAATCAAATTGAAAAGTTTAGGGGTTGTTCTCTTTGTATTTCAGTTTTGTGTTTTGAATTCATTTTGAGTTTTGTGTTTTGAGTGTTTATTTCAAGATTGTTGAAAATGTATTTTTTTGACATTTTGAAAAATTATTTTGAAAACATCCAAAACACGTTTTGAAAATTTTGATTTGATTATAATTTTTAACTTGTTTTCAAAAACGCGTTTTTGAAAATGAAAATAGTACACGTTTTCACTGTTTTGAAAAATCGAAAACAGAAAACGTCTTGAAATGGTAAAGAGAACAGACCATTAGTGATCACATTGAGATATATTAAGTTTAATAACCTAATGGAGATTTCTCTAAAAGTGACCACGGACATAATTTACCCTTTAATGTTTGGTACGTTGAATTATAGGACAAGATAATAAAAGAATGTCACACAATTCATCAATAGTTTTATCCAAAACGTATGACAAGACATAACAAAGTAGTGGAAGAGAGAATAAATAGCAACTTGTTTTGGACTAGTGGATTGGCTCATTCTAACTCTTTTAGCTTATTTTATTATTTTTAAAAATTAGCCAACTCATGGATTCGTGGATAACTTGATTTGGTTCATGAGGTCCACAAGTCAGATAATCGAGCCAAATTGATCTAAACCTAAGATTTTAAGGATCGAGCTAACTCGACAATGGACCGAGCCCCACTGATTTTCCACTTGGTCATAACATGGTGAGATGACATGAGTTGGCCAAGTGAAGAAAAGCAATAAAGAATGTTGTGTGAAGTGAGGATGGGAATTAAAAGGACACACAAATACGGGCACCACAGAATATCCGAGGTAGGGAAAATGACTTGTAAATTGCAACCAAACAGAAAATTCGGTGCATTAGAGTTCACATAACAGTAATTCGGTGCATTTATAATTATTTTTTGTTTAAAATAATTTGAAGAAAAATGAGTGATTGAATTTTGGGAGTACTGAAAATTGAGGCAAGGAGGATCACATGGGTTTAGTAGACAAAATAAATGAGGGGGCCAAGGATACGAGGATTTTTCCATTTCGCCAGGGCCACATGGGCCCCATCTATCAGAGAGGGCCAAGGAAGTGTAGCATAAATCAGAATATGTAGGGATTTGGGCCCCACCATGATATTTTCCAATAATGTAGTTGTTTTGGAACAAAATCAGTCATGTGTGGTTTTAAAGAAACGGTAAAATTTCATGTATTATATTTGGTATTGAACCCCATAATTTTTATAAAATTAATAACCACGCAGCCTCGTCTCGCCATGTCGGTTTTTATATAAGCTCTTGTTTCACGATTCACACAACAAAATATTTTGCACGTAAATTCAAAATATTTTCTTACTTTTTAATCACAGATTCTCCTAAATGGTAAATTTTACTTTAGGTCTCCAAACTTTTTGATTTTCAAAATTTTTCGTTCCAATTCTTTTTTAACCTCTCCCGTCCTCAATTTCATTTATTCTTTCATATGTCATCCTTGGCTATTGGTATGGAAGATGGTATTCTTGATAAGTGACAATTATCTAATTATTTCTTGAATTTGTTTTTCTAACCTTATCGCTAATATTAAATCCTTGTTTGGTCCTCATTATTTTCAAATTAATTATTGATAGAAAAAGGAGTTATTATGCTTATCTTGACCATCAAAACAGGACATTTGTGA
This sequence comes from Fraxinus cuspidata, assembly GCA_903798385.1. Lineage (NCBI taxonomy): Eukaryota > Viridiplantae > Streptophyta > Magnoliopsida > Lamiales > Oleaceae > Fraxinus > Fraxinus cuspidata. Next base: position 29,613 of record CAIGRP010013092.1, read on the forward strand.
GTAATTTTATAAACGATATACTTAATTTTATGTATTTATTAATTGTCTTAGGAAAGAACCTGGTATTGATCGAGAACACGTGAAAGGAACAATATTTGATAAATAAAATTATAAAAAAGACACATTCTAGATGTTGGGATAAAGGGTCATGTTTGAAAGTTGAAGGATCTCAATTACGATATTTGAGGACTCAATATGAACAAGAAAGAGGAAATATCGACCAAATCACACAAGTGAAAATTTTATTTCTAGCAAATTGGGATGTCATAATTTGACTAAAATTTAGATTTCTTTTCATCTTGTGATACTATTCGATGCGTATAAATAAGAATCTTGCTTTTAGTTAAAGGGGGAGGCTTGAAGGGACACATCCCTACGACAAACTATATAGATTCATTCATAAATTCTCAAAAATTGTGGACCTATATCGAGATTTGAAGGTTGATAATTATCAATTTATCAAGAGATTTACAATTATTCAAGAAGAGTTTGGAAATCATTGTTGGGAATTGGATGCCGAAAAACAATAATTGCTTGGACTCTTTCCTTCTATTATCATATTGAATTCTATGATGTTTTTAGTCATTTTATTATTTAATTACATAATTATGAGTGGCTAAATAATTGTTAGGATGAACAATGTAACTTACATTTAATGTTTATATAATTCAAAAGATTTCATGCAACCTTCATTTTGTGATAATTGCTTATTGTGTGTATAATTAACATTCAATTGAAAAATAGGTATCTCTAAAGAATTTAGAATAATATATTTTTAAAAATAATAAGTTAGATATTCTAAACACAATAAAAATTCTATTTTTCTTTTATTTTGAACTTGGTCTGAATCAACATTACATCCAAACACATTTGTCCCCTTGGAATCGAGGATATAGAATTTTTCAAATCAAATTCCCTCCCAATACATTCATCAAAAAATCCAGTTCGTGTAGATTCTTCTTCCAACTAAGGAAGAGATCTTGGCAGAATTATCACATATGAAATTGAACACAATTTTGCAAAGGAAATAGCCCGCTTGTTTCTCAAGAAGAGATAAAAAAAAAAATGAGACCGAGAAGATATATATTTATCTAGTTCATGCAATAAGTAATATAATTTTGGAAAAATTGAAGTCACTGTACCAAATATTTCATTTAGTTGCAGATTTTGCCCAAACCTTTCATTGGTGCCACCCACGATACCAAACCTTTCAAAAAATAACAGCCGAAGTCCAACTTAACAGAAACTGTTAGTATGAACTTTAGTTGACCTAATAATTGACATTGACCATAATTTTCACCAATTTTACAAGGTTAAAATGGTAAATTTCATCAATATCTTATGTAAAAATCCCTAAAATTCATTCTCCTGAAGATAAAGATACTGCATACTCCCACTTGGTAGCTTTGGAACTATGACAGTGAGCTTGTTGTTGGTGAGGTTAAAGGAAACAAAGATCTCCACAACTAGAAAGTGAATCCCCAACATCGCCAAATAATTTATTGTAAGATAAGTCCATGTGTTGCAATTTCGAGCAATCATCTATCCATGAGAAATTGGAGGAAAAATTATTCTTTGAAAGATCCAAATACATCAAATTCTTGAAATTCAACTCAGGCAAACTCCTTGCCACTTTATTGCCCTTCAAAGACAGGTGCCGAAGCTCAGCAAATTCATTCGATAAAAGCCAAGAAACCACATTTTGACCCGAAATATTATTTTACGATATATCAAGAACGTGTAATGATGATAATCCTGAGGGGAAGCCTCAGGTAGTTTCCTTGACAAAAAGGTCCATGAAATTTTTGGAGAGATTGAGAAACATTAAACCAGAGCAAACACCAAGGCTTGAAATATTAGTCAGTGACAGGTCGTGAACTGCCATTTTCCGTATCTATAGAATTCAAAAAACCAGTGCATGTTAATCTTGAAATAGAAGTGAGTCCACCACTGAGATTGGTATTTTTTAGCACAAGGAACTCCAACTTCTGGATGCCCAACAAAAAATTGGCCACCGAGGAGGAATCTGTATTGAGAGGTGAGCCCGACAAGTCTATAGAGGAGACTGTAATTTTTACAAAAGACAACAATGAAATTGCGAGGACTGATTGTGGACACCCAGTCTCGGAGTCTTCATATTCATCCAGCCCTAGCAGAAAATCACAATTTTAGGTTTGGGTGGGGGTGGGGGTGGGTGATTTGAGTTTTATTTATTTTAATTGTTTTATCATAGAAAATGTAAATTTACCATTTTAACCTCAAAATTATGGTCAAGGTCAATTATTCGGTCAACTAACGGTAACAGTTTTTGTTCAATTGGACTTTGGTTGCGATTTTTGAAATGTTTGGTATCGTGAGTGGCACAAATGAAAGGTTTGGACAAAGTCTGTAACTAAATGAAATATTTGGTACCGTGGCTGCAATTATCCCTATATATATTTTTATAATGGATTGAAAGATACCTTGTAATCTATGCAGTCTTGATTAAATTTATGAATTAATGTTTTTATATATGTATGAATTTACATAGAGATGGTAAAATTGAGCTCTTGAATAGAGTTAATTTTGCTTGAGAGAGACTATATGTTAAAATTAATTAATTCGATTTCTAATACATACAAAAAACGGTGATGAATGACGTTGGATGGAACGAATGTTAATTGACCTAGTTGAATTGGTAATTGCCAACCACTTAATCTCATAAGTTTTCTCTAAGTCTTGAGATATAGATTAATTTAGTTTATTTTAGTTTAGTGTATATTAGTCACAATATAAACATACTCGATTTGATAATTGGTCATCATATTAATTTAAATTGAAACTAGATTTATGATAAAAATCGATAATAAATACTTAATCTGCGTGGAATGATTTCATTTTATTATCTATCATTAACCATACACCTGTAAAATTACATGATCATTGATCATCAAGTATCTAAAGAAAATCGCATAAATTAAGATATAAATAATTTAATTGGAAATAGGTCCACTCCGTCTGACATTTATAATCCCAAGAACTTGAGATAATCTTGACATAAAATATTGGCATTTGTTAGGGATAAATGGTCCTACAAAAGATCTTTATTAAATGGTGTACTAAAGTTAATTTTTCTAGATGTCTCTCTTCCAACTTGACATAATCTTGACATGAAATCTATGTTTGACACACGCTCTTTCAGAATTTATTTATAAATACATATTTTTCAATAAAATAATATTTTTTATCACATCAATAATGTTTCCTTATTTTTGAGACACATATTTTCCATTATATCACTATTTAAAATACATTTTTTTCTCAATAATGTTCATCAAACACCCTCGAAATAGAACAATGCTACATGATGAGGCTCAAATTCATGCTTAAATCCATGGAGAACACGTGTCGAAATTGGATTGGATGGTTTGAAAAAAGAAATACCAACTCCCAATTATTTCCCTACATATCACCCTGTCTTTTGTTTCTTGTTTTTAGGCCTAGATGAGAAGCATTATTGCCGGAAGGGTAAATAGCACAGAAGAGCCCTACATTTCAATGTCATTGTGCAAAACGTCCTTACCTTTCATTTTTTTGACATTTTTACCCCTACCTTTCAATTTTCATTGCGTAAAAGGTCATTTTTATCAATTTTTTCAATAAAAGACGATTTTACCCTCCTATTCAAATAAAAAAAAAGATGAATAACCAACTGCAACTATAGTCATTAAGTTTCTAAAAAATTACAAAGAAATCATAAATTTTCCACCACCACCACTTTTATAACCTACCAAACTGCCACCTATAGATTTATATAGTACCACATTTCGGCCACCACGCTCATCGGATTTCACCACCACCAACCTCGCTTTACTCTCCCATACGAATTTGAAGATTGGAGCACTTAGGACTCACAAATTTTGGTCAGATAGCTTTTTCTNCACCACCACTTTTATAACCTACCAAACTGCCACCTATAGATTTATATAGTACCACATTTCGGCCACCACGCTCATCGGATTTCACCACCACCAACCTCGCTTTACTCTCCCATACGAATTTGAAGATTGGAGCACTTAGGACTCACAAATTTTGGTCAGATAGCTTTTTCTGTGCTTCGTGCCCGTGGAAAGTTTTGGACCAGAAATTGAAACTATTGGGGGATAATTGGTTCGATTAACTTCATACACATTGTCGTTTGGGTTTGTTGATGGTTCGATTGATGCCTATTTGGGAATTTAGTGTTGTAGAATGCATGAATTGAAGGAG